>JAJIYU010006494.1:0-20552 GCA_030144865.1 Tinospora cordifolia
GTCAATCCTTTGATTGACCAAGGACTATAAAGTTAGATTTGAGCCAAGTTTCATGTAAGTTTTAAGAAACCACGTTGATCATGCAAGATCAAACATCAGCGAGATGCGACCAGTTATCAGAGGAGCACCAGGAGCTTAACATCCTTATGAATATCATTTTCTAATTTATTCACTTAACTTGTTATTCTATTTATAAGTGAAATGTTATTACATATTGAAATGCATTTGCAATCTTTAAATGAGTTTTTAAATGAAAAATGTGCATCGAATCTTAAAGTTCGAGTATGAGTTAGGGTATTAGATGTGGTAGAACATTGAAGACTAGAAGCCGTCATACTTGGGGGTGCATTCTGTTCAAGTCTATCAATTGGCTCCCCTATTGAGGATCTGAGGCCACTATACATGAGGTATGAGCTGGCAGATCCCTGTGATATGACATGTGAATACGCCTAACTATTGGGTACACTTGCTCGAGTGGATTTATCATTGCCTTGTATGTTATTGAGAGCTTCGGAATATGTTTTCGGTGTTAAAACCATTTTCAAAATGGAAGTTGCATGATTACATTGTGGATTTAGCATTCGTTAACTGTTGCATTCATTCGCATATTGTTGTTGTGCATGCATACATGAAATTTTTTTTTATAGAATTCATGTTCTAAGTTATAGGTTACACTACATTACTCATTGGGCTGCTATGGACAAATTGGTTCACTACTTTAACATTTTAGTTTCTTCTACTATGGATAAAGGGAAGAAGGTGGTCATTGTGTAGAGTGCACCTTATTTATATTTGGTAGGCTTTCTCACGTGGTTTATTGGTTTGAGAGTTAGTATGATGTATAGGAAGTGAGAAAAATATTGTAGATATTTTTAACATAGACATTTTCATTACTGCTACATTTAGAAGACTGTATATACATAGTTGATTTTTGTTAGCTTAAAAAAACTTACTGTAATTATTTATTCTAGTTGCTTCCGCATCTCTTATGATTACTCTGATAGTGTTGTTGTGTATGGTGTTGTGAAGTGGCTTAACAGTGTTTGGGTGAACTCAAGTTGGAAGAAGGTTTGTTAGAACACTATGTCGGTCGGTTCGTTCTTCTCCCTTGGGAAGGGGTCCCGACAATGTTGGTATTAGAGCTACGTTTTCTAATTAAGAAATAACAATTCTTGTTAACCAATGAAATGTCAGAGTAATCACAAAAGTTGGGAAAACCATAGGAATGATTTAGAGTAGCATAGCGAAATTATGGATGAAAACTTTCTAACTTCTGATTGAGAGGAAGAGGAACCAAGTGAGAGTGGCCATGTCATGAGGGGAATTTGACTATCATTGGGAGTTATTGAGTTTTAAGATTTAGAATTTGAACCTTTTGGACTAGAATATCACTTAGAGATAGTCACTTTAACATGTAGTTATCTTTTGTTACAAGCATTTAAAGTTATGGTCTGCTTAACCTTGGAAATGATGGAAGCTTAATGTTTTATGTAGACCACGATGCCTGCTCAACATGGGAAAGCACGTAGGATCCCAGAGTCAGTGCCAATACCACCACCTCTGATTCAGCCTGAGCAGGACCCTATATAGAGGCTCGAAATAATGACCAGGGCATCTATTGAGGCTATTCAAGCCCAGACAACCTTATTAAGAGAGAAACTGGATAGGATTGAGGCTGAGAGATAGAGGATTGAGCCAGTAGCACCCCCTACACCGGTTGTATTTGGGATTGGAGTGGATGAGAAGCCTATAAGCCCCACAGAGGTAGCCACAGTGAGACACGAAGATGAGGCTACTCATGGTCATCTCCTAAAGAGGTTTTTGGATCTAAGACCCAAGGAGTTCCATGGGGGTCTTAGTTTGGACATGGCAGAGAGCTGGTTTTTCAATATTGAGAAGAAAGCTAAGACGTTGAAGTTGACAGAGAAGAATTAGGTACTATTTGCTACGTATATGCTTGTGGATGAAAAAACCATTTGGTGGAAGGCCACTTGGACGATTGAGGCCAGATTTCTTTATGGGGCCATTTTTGGGATTTTTTTTTTTGAATGCTTATGTTCCTGAGATAGTGAGGGTGCATAAGAAGGTAGAGTTTTTAACCCTATGACAGGGTTCTAGAGGCAGGCACTACAGTTCGAGACCGATGGGAGAGATGAGCGTCTGATGGTCCAAATTGTACAAGGTGCCATCGTACAAAAAATTACAGCCCTAGTCATTGACTCAGGGCAGTTATCATGGTGGGCCTCGAGCAGGTAGATACCTGAGGAAGAGGAAATACCTAGGCAAAAAAGTCTAGAAGGGAGCAGAGTTAGCCAGCTCCCATAGTCTTAGTTACCGCTACCCCAGTTTAGACATATTAGTCGGTAAGGCAACCGCTGACTCAGTATGGGGCTTGAGGTAGAGGTCAATGTAGAAACTGAGATTCATAGAGGCTATAGTTAGATCCAAACATATCAGGCTAAGCAGGGACGTCAGATTATTTGTTATCAATGTTGTCAACCAGATTACAATCGATATGACTGCCCTATGATTATTCCAACTTCCAGTTAACCCACCACTACCATCACTCGAGGGAGAACACAAGCTATCACTTAGCCTCACCGGGAGGCTACCACGACTTTGGTAGAAGGCACCATTTCTATTTTAGATTCTACCTTATATATGTTGATATGTTGGCTCTACTTATCATTCATCTCTAGACATGTCGTAGATAGATTGGAACTTAAACTCGTTAGGGTACCCACCTGGTTCATGTTGAGTACTGCAACCGGGTAACACATTTACCCTAATCTAATTTGTGAGGGATGTGTATTAAGGTTGGGTGACTTTGAAACCATTTGTTGACCTTTGGGTGTTAGGGTTCCTAGATTTTGATGCCATACTTGGGATGGATTGGCTAGGCACGTACCATACACATGTTGATTATTTCGCCAAAAGGGTGGTGTTTTAGATATAAGGGCAACATGTTATTATCTTTTAGGGTAGTACCTCTAATAGATCGAGAACTTAAGGCAGAATGACAACTCAAAATGAGATTGATACTCTAATCGATCTAACCACCATAGTGAAGGACCTTTATGGTCGAGTACTGATGAGATTCCTATTGTTAGAGATATTTCTAATGTGTTTCCTAAGGATTTACCTAGCTTGCCCCCTAAGCGGAAAATCGATTTTATTATTGAGGTTATTCTAGGGATACAACCTATTTTAATCCCTCCTTGTCGAATGGTGCCTAAGGAATTGTAAGAATTGAAGGTCCAGCTAGAGAAATTGATGAGTAAGAGTTTTATTACCCCTAGTGTGCCACCTTGGGGGTGCTCCAGTGCTATTTGTAAGAGAAAAGGATGGGAACCTTTGTTTGTATATCGACTATCAACAATTGAACAAGATGATAGTAAAGAACAAGTACTCTCTTCTATGCATTGATGACTTATTTGACTAGCTTAGAGGTGTCACTGTGTTTTCAAAGATAGATCTCAGATCTGGGTACCATTAGTTGAGGGTCAGGGAAGAGGACAAAAGATGACCTTTCAGACTCGTTATAGGCACTATGAGTTCCTAGTCATGCCGTTTGGCGTGACAAATGCCCCCTGTGATGTTTAGGGACCTGATGCAAAGATGTTTCATCCTATCACAACTCATTTGTCATTATCCTTTTCGATGACATCCTTATTAACTCAAAGACTAGGGAGGAACACGTTGAACATTTGAGGATCACACTATAGACTCTTTGAGATCACCCTTTGTATGCTAAGTTTAGCAAGTGTGAGTTCTAGTTGACAGAGTTCCAATTTTTAGGCTATGTGGTAGGAGCCTATTGTATTTTGTAGATCTAACTAAGGTTGAAATTATTATTAGTTGGCCGAGACCTAACACAATGACGAAGATCCGTAGTTTTCTAGGTTTGGATTATCGTAGATTTGTGCAGAATTTCTTAAGGATTGTTGCACCTATGAAGAAACTTACCCAAAAAAGCATGCCATTTGTATGGACAGATAAGTGAGAACAAACCTTTCTTGAGCTAAAGCATCATTTGACATCTACGCCAGTACTTATGCTACCTGAACTCGATCGTGAGTTGGTGATTTATATAGATGCATGTGGGACAGGCCTTGGAGGTGTGTTGATGTAAGGAGACCAGGTGCTTTCTTATGCGTCACAACTGTTGAAGGTGCATGAGAGAAATTAACCTGTCCATGATTTAGAGCTAGCAGTAGTGGTGTTTGCACTCAAGATTTGGCAACACTATCTATATGGTGAGCATTTTACGCTTTATTTTGATCATAAGAGCCTCAAGTATTTATTTTCTTAGGGAACTTTGAATATGAGGCATAGGAGATAGATGGAGCTACTTAAGGATTATGACTTTACCATTGAATACCATCTTAAAAAAGCCAATGTAGTGCCAGATGCATTGAGTAGAGTACAGATCGAGACTGGTTGTGTAGCTAGACATATGTCTTAGGAGTGGAGGATGATTGATTATGTGATAGTGATGAGTATCCATGAGACTTCGACTAATACCAGAGTTAGTGCATGAATGAGAGCCCAACTGGTGCTGCTTGCTGAGATCATAGAGGTGCAACCTCATGACATTGACTATGTGATGTACCGGGAGTGGGCAGATAACACTTCTCGTGTGGAGTGGTTGATTGACAGTGATGGTGCATTGAAGTTTAGGGGACGCTTGTGGGTACCAAATGACTTTCGCCTGAGAAAGGGAGTGCTAGTAGAGTTGCACCACTTGAGGTATATCGTTTATCTAGGCACCAATAAGATGTATTAAGATGCTCGATGTACTTATTGGTGGCCGAGGATGAAGCAAAATATTGCGGCCTTTCTGCAAAGATATGACACATGCCAACATATTAAGGTTGAACACCAAAGACCCAGTGGTTTACTATAGCCCTTGGCTATTCCTAAGTGGAAGTGGGAGCACATTACTATGGACTTTGTGATGGGATTACCCCAGACTTGGTAGAGGCACGATACCATTTGGGTTATTGTGGACAGACTAACTAAGTCTATTGATTTCCTTCGGATTCATACCAGAGATTTGGTTGAGAGGCTGAGTCGATTGTATATCTGTCAGATTGTGAGATTACATGGGGTCCCAGTGTCCACTATGTCTGATAGAAATGCTTGGTTTATGTCCCATTTTTGACAGAGCTTGCAGAGTCAGTTGGGGACTAGAGTAAACTTCAATATAGCCTTCCATCCACAGATTGATGGTCGACCTGAGAAAGTGATCCAGATTTTGGAGGATATGCTCCATGCATGTGTCCATGATTTTGGTAGTAGCTGGGAGGATCGTTTGACATCATGTGAGTTTGCATATAATAACAACTACCATGCAAGTATCAACATGGCACTCTTTGAGGCATTATATGGTCGACTTTGCCGATCACCAACTTGTTGGGCTAAGGTTGGTGACATAATAGTTTTGAGCCCTACTTTTGTGCAGGAGCAAATTGAGAAAATCCAACAGATCCGTTAGAACATGAAGGCACCTCAGGATCGACAGAAGAGTTATGCAAATAACTGAAGGAAGATCCTTGGGTTTGAAATTGGTGATCATGTACTACTTCGGATTTCTCCTCGGAAGGGGCAGACTCATTTTCGTATTATAGGAAAACTCGCTCTGAGTATATTGAAGCTTTCAAGATCCTTGAGAAGATAGGTCATGTTACTTACCAATTGGCATTACCGCCTCAGTTAATGGGAGTACACAATGTATTTCATGTGTCGATGTTGCGGAAGTACTACCCCGACTCCTTGCATGTGTTAGACTAAAGACATGTTGATTTACGAGAAAATTGTACCTATGATGAGGCTCCAATAGCTATTATTGATAAAGTCGTGAATAAACTATGTAACAAAGAGATATCGATGGTATGTGTACATTGGCAATTTCATGGTGTCGAACAGGACACCTAGGAGCGAGAGGACTACATGGAGAGTCATTTCCCTGAAATTATAAGAGTCACTTTTTGATTTTTGTTACCTTAGTAAATTTCGAGGACGAAATTTGTTCTAAGGAGGGGAGACTGTAACGACCCGTATTTTTGGACATTGAGTCAACGGGGTTCAACATGTATCTTAATGTATCAATAAATGAATTATAAATGAAAAATATATAATTTTATAGAAATACGTGATTTTTGCAGCAATTGTATTAGATGAAAAATAAAATAAATTTAATGAGAGCTTATTAAATGATGGAGAAAAAAAATAAATGAAATGAAATGAAACATGAAATAAATTAATGCAATGAATTAATTCTTGCATGTGTATATAAATGCACCTATGTGCATATATATATATATATAAGATGACAATGTGAGTGGGTTGGAAAAAAAAAGAGAAGAGAAAAGAAAGAAAAAAGAAGAAGAAAAAGAAGAAGAAAAAGAGAAGAAAAAGAGGAAAAGAGGAAAAAAGAAGTTGTTATGGAGGATTTGACGTTTTGAGTAAATTATTATTATCTCTTTTTAATTCAGAATTATTGTGAAAGTTATGAATTACAGTTTTAATATTGTAGTTTTCAATATAGGTGATAATTTAACGTGTGGCCCAAAACTAGGGTATATTTTCACTAGGAGTAAAATCACACAATATATATATATATATTATTTTGTTCAGATCAACGAGTAGAATATAGATATGTACTTTATTTGTACTCATATAGGTCTTAAGAGTTTATATGGTATTTGAAAGTCAACACATAGGGGGATGTACTCATTAATAATGAAATTTTAGTTGGCAAGTACTAAATTGTCCAGAATAAAATTTTGAACTCAATGACACTAAAATTAAAATTTTTAAGAGGCCAATTTATATATTAAATTCGCATTTATGTGATTTAAGAATTAATTAATAAATATAAAAAAATGTATATCGGGTAAACAAATGTTAAATAATAAGAAAAATGTTATATAATATTATATAACATTATGAAATACTTATTGGAAAAAATGTATACCATAGGAAATAATTAAAATTTTTCTATATACTATATTGAATCGCCAAATTTATGAAAATGGTTGGTTATTGTGTACCAAAGGTGGGGAAAATGTAGATAATACATGTTTTTGGTATTTCATGTCAATATTAGCGCTTGTTGGCACAAATTGACCTTGTTAACCACGTCAACCCTGTTGATCATACAAGTCAGTGAGTATTGGGCCTAATTAGAATTGATTTTATTGACTAGAGTTAACCAAATACACAATTGGACCATAATTGACCACGCCAATCCTTTGATTGACCAAAGACCATAAAGTTAGATTTCAGCCAAATTTCATATAGATATTAAGAAACCACATTGATCAGGCAGGATCAAACATCAACGAGATGTGATCGGTCACTAGAGGAGAACTAGAAGCTGAGCATCCTTGTGAGTAGTGTTTTTCTAATTTATCACTTAAACTTGTTATTCTATTTATAAATGAAATGTTATGTCATATTGAAATGCATTTACAATCTTTAAATGGGTTTTCAAGTGAAAAATGTTCACCGAATCTTAAGGTTCGATGGTGCGAGTTAGGGTATTGGATGTGGTAGAGCATTGAGAACCAGAAGCCGTCGTACCTGGTGGTACATTCTATACAAATCTATCAATTGGCTCCCTTATTGAGGATCTAAGCCCGCGCCATACATGAGGCATAAACTGGCGGATCCCTATAATATGATATGAGAATACGCCTAACTGTCGAGTACACCTACTCGAGGATTTTTTATTGTCTTGTGGGCTATTGAGAGCTTCGTCATGTGTTTTCAGCATTAAAATTATTTTCAAAATGGAATGTGCATGACTACATTGTGGATTTAGCATTCGCTAACTATTGCATTCATTCGCATATTATTGTTGTGGATGCATACATGACATTGTTTTATAGAATTCCTATTCTAAGTTATAGATTAGACTACATTACTCACTGAGCCACTGTGGATAAATTGGCTCATTACTCTAACATTTTATGTTCTTCTTCTATGGACAAAGGCAAAAAGGTGTTTATAGTAGTGGGCGCACCTTGTTTATTTTTGGTAGGTTTTTTCAGATGGTTTACTGGTTTGAGAGTTAGTATGATGTATAGGAAGTGAGAAAAATATTATAGATATTTTTGACTTAGATATTTTTGCTACTGCTACATTTAGGAGATTGTATATATACAGTTAACTTTTGTTTGACTTTAAAAAATGCTACTGAAATTATTTGTTTTAGTTGCTTCCGCATCTCTTATGATTACTTTGATAGTGTTGTGTATGATGTTGTTAAGAGGCTTAATAGTGTTCAGGTGAGCTCAGGTTGGGAGAGGGTTTGTCAGAATACTATGTCGATCGGCTTGTCATTTTTCTTAAGGAAGGGGTCCCGATACATAGATCCATATGTTTCTAAAATACTTGCATTAAGTGGTAAGTTAGGATTGTTACTCACTAAACTTTGTGGTTGTTTTGGGGCTTATTACTTTTTATTACATTTTATAGGCCTTTCTCAATTGGATAAGGGTAAATGTTTGCTTATTGAATGGGGTAGGATATGGTTGTTGGATTAGAACAACTCTAATGAATGTAGTGTTGTGGACAAAGGCAAAAGGTGTTTATAGCATAGTGCTACGTTCTTGATTTATTTTGGTAGGTTCTTTATGCAATTCATTATTTTGAGAGCAAGTATGATGTATAGAGGGTAAGGAAACCACTATAAATATTTTAACTTTGACACTTCCGCTACTACTACATTTAGGAGAATATATGTAATTAATTTTTGTTTAACTTAAAAAAATTCTACTATAATTATTTATTTTAGCTACTTCCATATCTCTTGAGATTACTCTAATGACGTTGTGTATGGATGGAGGAGGCTTAACAGCATTTTGGCAAGCTTAGCTTGCGAGTGGGTTTATCAGGGCACTGTGCCATTCGATTCTCCCCTCACCCTATAGAAGGGAATTATAGTTCCTTGGATGATGTTTGAGTTGAGAATGAGGCTTAACAGTAGCCATGTGGGTAGAAGAAGTGGTTTACACACTAGGCTGTTGAGGGGTCCCGACCAAAATTTTGTTGTTCTCGTACAAAGGCTTGATGAACAACTGTGTTTAGATGGAAAACATACCAACAACCTAGAGAGAAGCTAGAGAGAAAAATTTCTATGGAAAGGAAAAGAGAGAGAGAGAGAGAGAGAGAGAGAGAGAGAGAGAGAGAGAAGGTGGAGGAATGAGAGAGAGCATTTTGATTTCTTGTGCTAGATGTGAGGAAGAGTGGGTAGATATGGATCATATTAATGGATTTTTAGGGTGAAGATTCTTCAAAACTTAATTACTAAAAATCTTTAAAATTTTCTTTCTTTTTCTTAAATTCTTGTAATTTCTTAGATTTTTTAATTGATTTGGTGAATGAAGATTTCCCTTTTTTTCTTTCCACTTTGGTCGTATTTATTTATTTTTTACATTGTTTTCTTCCTTTATTTTTTCCTTTTCCCACTTTGATCATCTATTTTTTTTTCTTTCTCCCAATCATATATTTTTCTCTTTCTTTATTTTTTTTCTTTCTATCACTTTGGTCAAATATATTTTCTCTTTTTCCTACTCTAGTTATATATTTTTTCTTTCTTTATTTTTGTCCTTTCTCTCACTTTGGTCATTTTTTCTTACTTTTTCTTTTTCTTTTTCTTTGTCTTCTGATCATGTGTGTTGCATCTTTCTTTTAATCTCTTTTTGTATGTACTTCATTTTTTCTTATTTATTTATTTATTTTGCTTCTTTCTTTTTTTGGAGCATTTTTAGTTCTTGACATCTATTATGGAACACTTATTATGATTACTATTATTTAATATTAGTAGTATGTACTTATTTTATTTATTTGTATGATTTATTTCATTTCATGTTTTATTATTATCGTAAATCATATCATAATTCTTTGGTAGTATCTTATTTCACTATTATTTTATTTTGTGATAATTGCCAGTTTTATTTTTTTATTTTTTATTAATTTTTTCTCATCTATGACAATGATATGACTTATTATTATCTTTGTATTTTACCCAACATATTTTTATCATTGTTTCTTCATGTCTATAATAATAATAATAATAATAATAATAATAATAATAATAATAATAATATTAATAATAATAATAATAATAATAATAATAATATCTTTATTATTATTATCACCATTATTATTATTGCTATAATTATCATGTCCATTATTTTTTATTTACTAAATTTATTCCTATATTTTAGGGTTTTACAATACCCTAGCTTATTATTAATTTAAATTAATTTTTTAAAATACTATCAATTTAAATTATTTAATCATTTCAACTCAATTAATTTAATAATTTTTAAACACTAAAAGTTATTCTAATTATTTTAATAATATTTTATTTTAAAATTCATAGAATTGCCTAAGGTATTACAATAATGCTCTGATATGTGGCTACACACGTCCAACCCATGTAATTTGCACATAAAGAGCCTAGAACATTCTCTTTTTGGTGTTTTTTGCCCACATACCCTAAGGGGTTTCTGTATAAGGTGTTGGATTGCCATTACTTAGTTCAAAAGCCACCTAAGGAGCATGATTTTCATGGTAGAAATCACACTTTGCCTTAGTCTCTAATGGTGGTCATGCATTTGTGCAAAAATAATCACCATAAACTAGGATTTTGAGAGCATATACCTTCTCTTGAGTGTCTCCCTTTACCTTCTTCTTTGCCTGTGACACTTAAGCATTTGCTCCTCTATTTTCACATCTTCCTAATACTAAAAAACCAATTATAGATCATTGTAAATATGAATTTAGAATCTAAACAAAAGACAACCAAAAGGTTGCATATGGTTTAGGTTTAGCATGATTTTTGGTGTAGTTTTGAGGTGTTTTTTCATAGCTTTTGGAATGGTTTTTTTAGTGGTTATTCAAGAGTGGTTTGAAGGATTCTTTAATGAAAAAAAAAGTCAGTTTTGGACAGCCATAGGGACATCCCATGGGTCGTAACACCCCACCTCCCCCTCGTGGCCCATACCATTTGATTTTGGTTCTAGAGGCCATATTTTATCGAAATTCCCTCAAACCCAAATAATCGGCATGTTATCATCATGTGCAAAGTATAACATCAATCATTTTGGGCCACCCGAGAGGTGGTGCGTCACTTTATCTCTTTCCTCTTTTCATATCCCAACTCCACGGGATTTCCTATGACATGTCAATTCATATAGATTCCACACAAAACATTTTGAAATCTTTATATGAAATAAAGCAATATCATTATTTAAAAGTTAAATTCAATATTTAAGGGGTACAAGGACCTTTGAACTTATTTAATAAAACATCTTTAAACTAACAAGAAAAATTGGGGCCAACATGCTTATTAAGACAAAACTAGAAAAGAAGACTTTGAGAATAATCTTTGTTATCCATGCAACCTCTAATCATTAGTTTCTTGAAATGTTAGAATAAGGGGTGAGCTCAAGAACCCAGTGGATCATCTCAAATATTTAAATCATTATTTCAATCAAATAAAGCACACATATCAGATACTATCATTGATTAGGTGAATCAAATAGTTACTTGTTTATGGTTGACGTTAAGAACCAAAAGGAATTCCCCCTCACTGTTCCAAATCTAGGGGATGGGGTCAATCCAAACACGCAACCATTATCCATGAACTGGGGTCAATCTAAATGCTCAATTCCAATTCAAAATATTGACAAGCCAAGTCTGAGTTGGAACACTTATGGTAAAATCCATCATTACATTGGTACGTGGCTATAATCTTTATTAATCTTTCATTAATTGTAAACCAAACCATCATGTATTTAAAATAATAATTAAACATTTGAGCATGGTAAGCCTCCTAGGCATATCATAGCATAGATCATATCATCACATATCATGCATCATTAGTTATGTAGTCCTAAGGATGCATATTCTAAACATGGCATATACAAGTCAAATAGAGCATGTATATTCAAAGAATAACCACACATGCAAGCTTTATTTAGATAAAAATAATAAAGTGAAACCCATAAATCATCTCCACCTCAAATCCTTAGTTCCTTTTCGTTTGTGGCATCGTTATTCCAATCTTTCTTTGAGCCTTTAACCTTGAAGATTAATATTCAATACATTATTTTTGATGATCCTAATGATTCCTAAAGAATATGGCTATAATACCCTAAATTTTTTGTACTTAATTCAATGAAATTTATCATTTATTCAGTAAAATTTGGGTGTAAAACGAAATCGGGCTCATTTCTAGGCTAAATTTGGCAGGTTTTCGGAGGTTTCATTTGGTGACCCTTAGGGACCCAAAACAAACTGAAACGAAGTAACGTAAAATGAACCAACTAATTGGACAATATATCCAAAAATTAGAATAATTGGTCAAAATTAAGATTTTTATTTGCCAAACGCTCTTTAGGGGGTCCAAATTAAAAAGAATTGGCATTTAGTATACTTTAGGGAATCAAAATGACGTAAAATGAAACGAAATGACATAAACTAACAAAATGAATGACATATTCAAAAATCAGAACAATTGGCCAAGATTTTGATTTTCATTTGCCTAGTGACCTTATTGGGTCTTAAATAAGGAAAGCTTTTGAGGGAAAATTACCTTGGGCAAAACCATATCTTAAAATGTGTATTAGGTTCATGTGATTCCAAAACTATAGGTTATAAATCATATTTTCATGTGAATAAGGAGATATTAATTTTTATTTGACTTTTGTGAACACATGAAGTCATGACCACCCCTAACATGTGCAAGTTACATGGGTGGAACACCATGATCCTGTGCACCCTACCTGTAACACCCCAACCCCCGTATCTTTATGCATTGGACACGACCACCATTCTCTTGACGGTAGACTAAACCAAACGGTGGGTCGGGCCGATGTTACTTTACAAGTGACGCACACTTGACTTTCTTTCTATTTCAATTATTTCATGCCTTAACTTTATTTGACAGAACAAAACTTAAATTTAAGAATTTAAGGCAATAATAAAAGAAATAACTAAAATTCATAAACTCAATTAATTAAATAAAATTGAGTAAATAATTTGATTTAAAAAAATTTATTACAGTGGAAGTCTTAAAACTTGGGCAACATGCCCTTACATAAAAATTAGAAACTTTTTAAACAAAAAGAGCCTAACTAATATTCATGGTCTTCATGTGATTCAATTACCTGAAAAATAGAAGGAAGGGGTGAACACATAGCCCAGTGAATCTTTCTAAACATCTAAATCATTATTTCAATTCAAACAAACCAAGCATATCAAACACTTTTGTACATTAAGCAATTCAAACAAATTTCTTGTTTATGGTTGACATTCAGACCGAAAGAGTTTAATCCCTGTGTTTCGCATCGTGGGGAAAGAGAATGACAAACGAAGACTCAAACCCCAATATCTATGAAATGGGATCACTCTTGGAAACCCAGTTCGAGATCGTCAATGGTAAACCGGCAAGCCGAATCAGGGGGTGGAACACACACGATGACACTATGCAGTCCATCATCGCGCCAGTATGTGGGTTGAATCATTATTTAATCTTTTCTTAGTGATAAAAAACACAATATCGGATTAAACCATCGATGCAACGTATGCAAAACATAAATCATTAGATATTTATTCATCGCACAATTCATGTATAACATGCATCAATATTCTTAATTTCTAAACATGCATGACATGTATATTCATGGCACATCAAATAAATAAGGCATGCATATTAAAACATATATTCAATCAATCATCTTCAAAACATCATCACACATGCAAGACTTATTCAAATTAAAATAAAGAAGTAGAAGTTAGAAGTCACTTCCACCTTAAAAAGGTTTCTTCTGCACATCTCTGAAATCCTGCAGAGTTTTGTTACTTCAAGGCTTCCAAACACAAGAACTCTCAAGAACACTCAAGAACAGTTCAAGAACACTCAAGAAGACTCAAGAATTAAGGGGATTGCCAAGAAGAAGGCTTAAAGAACAAGATGGCAATTCAACTCTTGTTTCTTGGGGGAAACTTGCCAATTCTTCAAAATTTCATGCCCTTCAAGCATAGGAGATTAGCAAGTAATTTTTTGGAAATTTTTGGGAAATCGGATTTTTAAAGTATTTAATCAAATTTTTCAGATTTTTCGTGATTTTATTTTGTATTTAATCGGAGCCTCAGATCTAGACCGTTGGATCGTCCTCGAGATTCCGTTCGCGATTAAGATCAAGCGGGTGGAACGTCGGCCGTTAGATTTCCTCGATCGCAGCACTAGATTCGTGATTGAGATGAGGCAAGTGAAATCTGGTACGTCAGATTTCCTCGATCGCAGTACTCGGTTCACGATTGAGATCAGGCGGGTTGATCATGAGCCGTTAGATTTCCTCGATCGCAGTACTCGTTTTCGCGATCGAGATTAGGCGGGTGAAATCTGGCCTGTTGGATTTTCCTCGATCACAGTACTCGTTTTGCGATCGAGATTAGGCAGATGAAATTTGAATCGTTGGATCGAGTGGATTGATCGTGGACTGTTGGATTTCGGTGATTTGGTGTACCCGGGTGTTCGATAAGGTCTTGATCGTGGTCGTTTGGTCCTGGATCGGATGGATTATACATTTTTGGCCGTTGGATCGTGTTTCTAATACCAAAATTATTATTCGAAGTTGCTATTATCCGAAATTTTGTCAATTAGACACTTCCTAATTGATAAAAACTTGATTTTCTTGTATATTCCCTTCTATTTTGATGATTTGCTAATATTTTTTCCTTTCTAATTATTTAATTTTACATTTATTAGATATTTTTTTCTATTTCTTTAATATTTTAATTAAATAATTTACATTTTCGATTTCCATATATTTTTATTTATTTCATATTTCATTTTCAGATAATAGTTTATGCAATTATAAATTAATATTTATATAATATTTTATTTATTTTTTATAAATACACTTAGACTACATTTTTATTTAATTATACAAATTTTTCTATGTAAATATTCCTATAATATGTAGTATTAACATTTATTATGCTAACACATACCTTATTCATACACACGTTAACCTATATATATGTATGTGTGTGTGTATAAATATATATACTTTATTTCTTTATTTCTCTTTTTTTTCTATTCTTTATTTCTTAAGCAACTCTTTTAATTTGACATTTTCATTTAAATATCAAATTAAGGTTTTATTTGCCTATTTTATTTTACATCTAAATATTTTATATTATTTTTCATTTCCTAATCCATAATTTGCACCCAAAGATGTCTTAAAATCTTCAAAATTATGTTCACTTGACTTATTTCATTTAATTTCCTTAAACTTATTTATCTTTAATTATTTGACAAAATTTTGGGTTATTACAACCTATCCCTCCTTAAAAGAATTTTGTCATCGAAATTTTTATACATTTATTCTTGCGTCATTTCGTTAGGTATTTCTGGTAAATGGGTTGGTTTTGACTAATTTGACAAGCCTAAGGGCTTGAGTCTTTATAACTATCTTGGTGACAGCCTCTGGTGTTTTCGAAGCTACATGGTTAAGGAATTTGGATATCGTTTGCTAAATTTAGTAAGACTGTGTTTCATAAGTTGCGTCTCCTGATCAAGACGATGTCTAACCGTTTAGTTCATTGTATTCCTTTATGTTCCCTAATAGGTCGTTTCATGCATAACAGACACCCTGATTCTTGGCTTTTGATTTTTTGATCTTAGATCGGTTCTTAAGTAATGGTGGCTTCTCCAAATGATCGAATGGGTCACTTTGGTAGGGAATACTTATCCTTCACTATTGGGTGATTTGCTTACTATATCCATTCTAAGGTATACAGATCCTTTCGAATCTTAGGGTATTCTCAGCATCTAACTTGAAGTCAGTATACCAGTCCTATTCAATTTCCTCTATTAAGCTTGTGAGTCATATCCCTGATTTGATGCAATAGGTCTGATGATAGGACTTGCTATAGAGATAAGCTTGTCTTTGATTTAGGGTCATACCTAGCCCTAAGTTCTCAATCTATCTGAGGGTAAAAGTTTCTTTGTCACTTCCTACCATACGGCAGGTTCTAGGGTTACTACTCACACTTTCTATTCCCATACTTTCCATTTTTGGATATTCAAAATGTAACAACAAGAGTTCTTAAGGGAAAATTTTCATTACTAGAGACAATTGGTACAAAACCTTATTTCAACTTAAAATTTATAAATGCTAACATATAGTAATCTTAAACTAAAGGTCTCCCTACTACTACTCATATTCAAAATTAGTTCATTTTCCCTAACATTGGACTATGAAGGTTTTTACTGGGGGTCTTGATCTTCTTGAGTTTCAACATTCAACATTCTGGCTTGGTTCTTACCATAACCCATATAGTCTTGAGGCTGAGGAGCCCGAGTAGGTGTAGTTGGACAATTTTTGGCAAAATGCCCCCTTTGTCTATACACATAGCACAACCCTTGTCTCTTAGCCTGCTTCTTTGGTTCTTTTTCAATTTGGTGAGTTCGTTTCTGTTTCTTGCCTTCCTTTCCCGTCTTTTGATCATTTTACGGTTTCTTATTTTTATTCTTTACCGATCCTTTGAAGTGGATATCCTTCTTTATTGAATTAATCTCAACTGTCGTTCCTTTGGGCATGGTTAGTCTTAAAGGTATGACTAGTTCATTAATTCCCATTCTTAGTTCATTCTGAACCTTAGGTTGTGACTATAGAGTCCTCATCACTTGCTCGACCATCTGTCGAGTGATTTCTACTATTATCTTTGGTCATAGGACAAAAGTTGCTGCCACCTCTGCCCCTTGGTTACTTTGAACAGGTGTATTGGTGTTTTATTGGATGCCTTTCATTATCTACAAGCTAAAGCCACTTTAGTATCCTATCATAACAGTTTCAAATAGGACATTCATTTAGGGTACTCACCCATCTTTTCTTATCCTCGGGATACTAAATGCTTTTCTAGACTTGAGAAATGGTCATCTTTTCTACATCGTATGTTGTATTTGCTTCCTCAAGTTTTCATTCCGTTCGTACTACCATGACTCTAGATTCATGTCTCTAGGTTCTCGATTTGTTTAGTGGCCTAAAGGTTTTTCTTCTAGATTCTTTTCATGCATGGGTACAGGATTTGGTCTCAAAGTAAATAAACATTACAGCATGCATATCACACAATCACACAATCACGCTAGCACAGCAAGGTCCCAAGTTTCCACCTAAGCTTTCAGGTTCAAATGTCCCATACCACTCTACCCCTTCCACTTAGGCTTTCATTCAGAATAGAGCTGCACCCAAACAATTTCGCAAATGTCTCGTTAACTAAGGTTCCCGAGCCCACTATACTCCACCGTCCCATACCAGCGAGCATAGAGAAACCCGTTCTGCGAGAGCCACCGATCATTCACCACACATGGTCCATCATTCTCTAAGTCCAGGCTTCCTCCATACCCCTGAATTCTTATGCATCCCATACTACATAGAAATCGAAAGATACAAAAGCTTCCCGGTCTCGTGTCTTGATCAAAAAATTTTCTATTCTCATACAAGTTCTCGTCTCTAGCCTATGCCCTAGAAATTTATGTTTTTGATCCACTGTGCCACCCCTAGCTACACCATTTTCTACCTAAGGTCTTTTTTTTGGACCTAGGGTTCAATCTGGTTGACTCACAACCTCTAGTCAAGATACCATGTTTGACATCTTTTTCGACTTTTATTCACTTTCTTGCCCTAATTTTCTACCTTATAGTTTTCTTTTATAGAAAATAAGAGTGTTCTTAAACTTTGGCTACTCATATAAGCTGGTGGGACAACCTCCAGATCGAGCAGCAAGACCGAGGTCTGCTTAGCAACCGTGCTTTCTAGGGCAGGATAACCCACCTCCCTTTCAATGTTTAGCTTTACTCGGGACAAGGCTTACCCACTATCAGCTTTAACTTGTAGTCTTTGTATCCAAACAAAACATTTAAAAATATATTTTTCCTTTTCGAAAATACTTTCTAAAACATTTTTCCATTTTCAAAAATAGAAGGTAGGGCACTACATTTCAATCTAATTCAATGTGAAACCCTAATTTGAGTTTCTAATTCTTTGTCAAGCAAATAATGTTTGACTTTCTATTTTCTAGCCACATGTTTAGGCTTAACTTTTTATTTCTAGCCCAAGGCACTTAAAGCCTAGGCTCTGATACCACCTTTGGTATCAGAGTAACTTTCCAATTCTTGCCCATTATATCTACTAACTGAGCTCTGATAGCACCTTTGGTATTAGAGTGACTTTCTAATTCTTGCCCAGTGTATCTATTGACTGAACTCTGATACCACTTTTGTAACACCCCAATCACCATATCTTTATGCATTGGACACGGCCACCATTCTCTTGACGGTGGACTAAACCAAACAGCGGGCCAGGCCAGTGTTACTTTACAAGTGACACACACTTGACTTTCTTTCTATTTCAATTATTTCATGCCTTAACTTTATTTGACAGAACAAAACTTAAATTTAAGAATTTAATAAGGCAATAATAAAAGAAATAACTGAAATTCATAAACTCAATTAATTAAATAAAATTGAGTACATAATTTGATTTAAAAAATTTATTACAGCAGAAGTCCTAAAACTTGGGCAACATGCCCTTACATAAAAGTTAGAAACTTTTTAAACAAAAAGAGCCTAACTAATATTCATGGTCTTCATGTGATTCAATTACCTGAAAAATAGAAGGAAGGGTTGATCACATAGCCCAGTGGATCTTTCTAAACATCTAAATCATTATTTCAATTCAAACAAACCAAGCATATCGAACACTCTTGTACATTAGGTGATTCAAACAAATTTCTTGTTTATGGTTGACATTCAGACCGAAAGAGTTTAATCTTTGTGTTTCACATCGTGGGGAGAGAGAATGACAAACAAAAACTCAAACCCCAATATCTATGAAATGGTATCACTCTTGGAAACCTAGTTCGAAATCATCAATGGTAAGTTGGCAAGTCGATTCAGGGGGTGGAACACACACCATGATACTATGCAGTCCATCATTGTGCCAATACGTGGATTGAATCATTATTTACTCTTTTCTTAGTGATAAAACACACAATATCAGATTAATCCATCGATACAACATATACAAAACATGAATCATTAGATATATATTCATGGCACAATTCATGTATAACATGCATTAATATTCTTAATTTCTAAACATGCATGACATGTACATTCATGGCACATCAAATAAATAAGGCATGCATATTAAAACATATATTCAATCAATCATCTTCAAAACATCATCACACATGCAAGACTTATTCAAATTAAAATAAAGAAGTAGAAGTTAGAAGTCACTTCCACCTTAAAAAGGTCTCTTCTGCACACCTCTAAAATCCAGTAGAGTTTCGTTACTTCAAGGCTTCCAAACACTCAAGAACTCTCAAAAACACTCAAGAACACTCAAGAACTAAGGGGATTGCCAAGAAGAAGGCTTAGAGAACAAGATGACAATTCAACTCTTGTTTCTTGGGATGAGATGAATTCTGAGCATGGGGGTGTTTATATAGAGTTCAATCGGGTAGAGAATGGCAAGTTTGGGGTGTCATCTTGTGGGAAACTTGCCAATTCTTCAAAATTTCGTGCCCCCCAAGCATAGGAGATTAGGAAGTAATTTTTTGGAAATTTTTGGGAATTTAGAAACTGATTTTTTGGATTTTTAAAGTATTTAATTAGATTATTCAAATTTTTTGGTTATTTTTCGTGATTTTATTTCGTATTTAATCGGAACCTCAGATCTAGACCGTTGGATCGTCCTCGAGATTCTGTTCACGATTAAGATCGGGTGGGTGGAACGTCGACCATTAGATTTCTTCGATCGCAGCACTAGATTTGTGATTGAGATCAGGCAGGTGAAATCTGGTACGTCAGATTTCCTCAATCACAGTACTCGGTTCGCGATTGAGATCAGGCGGGTTGATCGTGAGCCGTCAGATTTCCTCGATCGCAGTACTCGTTTTCGTAATCGAGATTAGGCGGGTGAAATCTGGCCTGTTGGATTTTCCTCGATCATAGTACTTGTTTCACGATCGAGATTAGGCGGATGAAAACTGAATCGTTGGATCGAGCGGATTGATCGTGGACCGTTGGATTTCGGTCATCCGGTGCACCTGGGCGTTCGATAAGGTCTTGATTGTGGCCGTTGGGTCCTGGATCTGATGGATTATACGTTTTTGGCCGTTGGATCATGTTTCTAATACCAAAATCACTATTCTAAGTTGCTATTACCCGAAATTTTGCCAATTAGACACTTCCTAATTGATAAAAACTTGATTTTCTTGTATATTCCCTTCTATTTTAATGATTTGCTAATATTTTTCCCTTTCTAATTATTTAATATGACATTTATTAGATATTTTTCCTATTTCTTTAATATTTTAATTAAATAATCTACATTTTTCATTTCCATATATTTTTATTTATTTCATATTTCATTTTCAGATAATAGTTTATGTAATTATAAATTAATATTTATATAATATTTTATTTATTTTTAATAAATACACTTACACTACAT
>JAJIYU010006495.1:0-20515 GCA_030144865.1 Tinospora cordifolia
GAAGTTTTGTCAAATTTTTGTAGTTGTTTTACAACTAGACTCTGGTTCGATTCCCAAAAAATTCGAATTATTTCATTGAATTTCGCCAAAATTCAACAAATTTTCATTCCATGTCAAGCATGCAATTTGATAGGTGATCCTGAGTAGAAGGTCGTTGTCCATAATTATTCTTGCTATTTGACTCTATGCCATATTAATTTGCAATCCTAACATCTCACTAGAGTATTGTAGTATTTGATATGCAATAACTATATTATCTTCTTCTCTTTTCAATAACTGTATTGCAAGTGCAAAATCTCAAACTTATCTTTTCCCAAGCAGAATCCTTCAATGATTTTTTTTCCCCTCCAAGCTCTTGTAAGTAACCTGCTCATGCAATCTACAATTGATGTGAACAGGAATGGTGACAATGGGTCCCCCTGTTTCAAGCCTTTGCTTGTCGTGATATTCTCCTTTGGTCTTCTAAAAATCAATTCGGAGTAGGTTATTGAAGATCTACATCCTATAATCCATTAGACCCATCTTCTTCCGACTTTCTTTTGTAGTATGAACTTAAGGAAACCAATCAATCAAGTAGTAAGCTTTCTCAAAGTTTATCTTGAACACCATGCCTGCTCTTCGTCCTTGATGACGCTCTTCCACTGTCTCATTAGCTATTAGAGCAACATCAAGATTTGTTCTCCCATGTATAAGTGCAGATTTTGACTCCACCATTGTACACAAGCACTGATATCAGTATTGTGGCCAATACTTTAGCAGTCATTTTATAGCGGCTCCATACCAAATTGATTGGTTGGAAGTCTCTTGGTATCCAGGATTTTTTCTTCTTGGGGATTAAGCATATGTTCATCTCGTTGGTCTGCATGTTGACCACTCCTAATTTGTGAAATTCCTGAAAAATCTTCATCATATCCCTATTTCTTGTCTCATTATTTTGATAGTGTCACCCCCTTGTTGCTAAGAATCGTGAAGGAACAGTCATTGCCTATGGAAGGGGGGCAATGACCGAGACAAAGAGCCACGGATGGCTCATCGGGACGGCAAAGGAATTGTGCCTTGGAAGGCACACGCTGATGGATCAGCGAGGCATGACAGAGATGCGCGTGCGTGACCGAAGCAGACAAATGCTAATGGATACGGGCACATGATCAAGGCGGATGCACACGGATACGGGCACACGACCAAGGCGGATGCTCATGATCACGACACATGACCAAACACATGACGGAGTTGGTTATCAGTGAGCTGGCACATGATAACTACTCAACCTCATATTGCGGATCATGGGGATGATGTGGGGACGTGTAGATAATTACCGTTGCAGTTGGACAACGCGGTGAATGAGTGTGCTGGACACTTAGATTCGGTTATTAGGAGTGGCCGAAATAATAGGGCACATGGTGTGCCAGGTGGCTCAGTGTTGCAACTGCATACCAGGTGGCAAATAGTGAGCAAAGAGCCGTTAGTTCGTGATCATGCTGGGTACTATAATCATGAATGTGGAGACCATCTATTAAGAGCATCAGCACAAGATCCGGGCAGGTTCTCTCGGATGTACACAGTTGTGGGGCACATTCGAAACTTGTTCCAGGTGGCTGCTTGTGGAAGAGCGCACATGGCATAACAGTTGCCAAGATTTTTGAATGTGGCCTACGTAGCAAACTGCTTGGCAGTTACCCTACAATCTCGGAGCTGATGGGCAGATGACATAGAACACGTGAGGGTAAACTACCATTCGAGAATGGTGGACTGTTGGCTACGTGGATGCATGATGGAGCTCCTGAATTGAACATGTTTGGATTAATAGGGCACGTGAGCGTGCTGGATGGCTTGTGCTCATGACACATGTGCTGATCTGTGGAAGCTGTTGATAATTGAATGCTGGACCAAGTCAAGAGCAAGGGACGAGGGCCAGGTGTAGGAGCAGTTAACAAAGGTGTGAAGCATGTGTGCTCAAAATTAGGAGCAAGTGCAAAACTGATAACCATGTGTAGGGCATCTAAGGGTTAGTTGTAGGGTTGCAACTGACCATCACTTTGTATAAATAGAGCCTCTGTGTTCCGGGGAAAACACAAGAGGTGAAAACTGTAATCCCTTCAGTGATAAATACAGTGATTTCTTGGTTGCCTTATCTTGTGTGTCGTGCTTTGTCTCCTTTTCCTACGGTGAGCACTTAGTGTTGAGTGTATGCCGTTCGTGGTCAGACCCCTAGGCACTTCTCCGAGTAAACGTGATAATCACTCGGTCATCTTCGAGTGGTTAAGCTTGGAAGGTGCACTTGAACGAGGGAAATCGAGTTAGCTTGCTAAGATCAAGGTCGGACCTTGATGCATCACGAAAAGGAGGATATTGATGGGCAGTGCTCCTCAATTGCACTGCAGGAACCTGAATTGTAGATCATCAACCCCGTGTGCAGGTGGGGTTTGCGACGAAAAATTCGGTCACTCTTTGACCCTTTGACAGATAGAATGCCATTGAAAAGCTATCCTGTCTTGGAGCTTTCCCTCCATTGCAATTCAACACGATCGCCCTTACCTCCCACTCACTAAATGAGCGTTCCAACCTTTCACTAATTAAAAACCAAAACATAGATTTCTATTTGTTCCTAAAACATTTAAAGCTTTTGGCAGTTCTTTTTATTTTTCAAAATTTAAAATTTTAAAAGTTTAAATCTTGCATCTGTGATTGAACTAAAATAAATTTGTTGTTAAATTGCATCAGTTTGATTACATCATCCACTTTTCACATTTTTATCCATGAAGGATCAAAATCTTATATTATTTGACTAGAGGTTGACCTTTCTTAATTCCTGTATGTATGCTATTTTTTGGTCTTCCTTTTCTTTTGTCATTATCAATTTACAATATAGTATACATTGATCTTCCTTTGGATACTTTTAAGTCTTGTTCTGTATATAATATAATGTTTGAGTTTCTGCTAACAAACTTAACTGTTACCTAAATAATTTTTCTATGACTTGTTTATGGTTAATTGGTTTCTTTCTATATCTTCATGGCGATGTGCAGGTGGTGAGACTTCTGTGAAATATACTGCAGAAGATGTTGCATTGCAAACAAGTCTAGCTCCTATATTAGATAGAATAGAGGTGCAGCCATCTGCACGACAGAAAAACTTGCGAATTGTGCGCATCTTGTACTACTACCCTGTTCTATTGCCTTATTTAATTCAATGTTGTCAAGGTCCCATCTAGACCCCTAGACTAAGGAAACCACCTTGGCCTTGGCTAGGCCTTGGAGGGAGTTCTCTATTTCTTTCTAGGCATCCATAGAACATTTTCTTTAGCAAAAACAAAAGCCTGTCAACACTTGATGCTGGAACTATCCAAAACTTAAACCCTAGAACATCTAGTTTTTTTTTTTTTCCTTTGACCATTCTTTGTCTTTGGTTACAACTTTTTGGTGACATTTCAACACCTAAAACTTATTTTCACATTTTTTTTTTCAATCCAAATAGACAATGTCCTCCTTTTTGATTTGATACATTTTAAATAAAATGTTTAATATAATTATAACTAATTAAATATATATATAAACCTGTATAAATAATAACTATTTTTATTTTTATTTGTTAAAAAATTGTTTATTTGTGAATAAATATACATTAGCTTATATATATATTTATGTATTTAGAATAAGTGAATAACTGAGGGAATAAACATATTTAGTGTTATAAACTTCTATCTATAATTTACATATTAAAATAAAAAAAATTGTATATATGTACATGTATACGTATGCATGCATGTGTGGATGTATGCATGTATTTTCAATTGCCTATACATAGGGAGAGCATTAAATAGTAAACAAAATGTTCAGGAACCTCTAGATAATATATTACATCCATCGTACATCTGGCCTATACATAAGGTATAATGCTTACCATTGCCTTCTTGCCTTGACAACACTGAAATTAGTTAAATTAATCTACCTATATATAATCTGACTACATTAATTTAAATGTCTCAGCTTAACAAGTGCGAGGAATTGGTTCAAGCTGCACAGAAATGCTTAAAGGATGGAGCAAATTATTTATGTGGAATTGATGCTTGCAGTGAAGTACTGGATAGACATTGGCCTGATATTGGGTTGGATCTAAAATATGAATGCTTGTGTACTCGTGCAGCGTTACTACTTAAGGTTAAGCATAATTTAAGCTCTTACGATGACACATTGATACCATCAAATAACAGTTCATTTCCTTATTCTTTTGCAGCGAAAGTGGAAAAATGATGTTTATATGGCTGTTAGAGATTGCCATAAGGCTCGAAAAATTGATGCATCATCATTTAAAGCATACTTCTACATGTCTGAAGCTCTTTTGCTGGTAATACCAATTAGGGTTACAACTTCTGTTGGCTTTCCTCTACTCTTAGATGAGATCACTCTTTGCACTTTATAGTTGATACTTGTAAAAATTTTCTTCACCTTTCATGACTTGTTTTCTATGAACATTTTACAGTTGGGGAAACATAAAGAAGCTCTGGAATATGCCATGGTGGCAAAGACTTTGGCTCCATCAAATCTTGATGTGACAGAGAGGGTGGAGAGCATAAAAGAGCAACTTGCTGCAGGTCATCTGCTAATTCTTTTTTGTTTATTCTCTAGTGATTTCTATGTGAACACGAACACAAGCAAAAAAGAAATCTAATCAAGGTATAAAGGTGATTTATAAAATTATTAAAAATCCTTTGGGAGATTTATTAGATTTATTGTAAAGCACAATTTTGTATGTAATAAATAGAAACAGAAGAAGCACTCAAGGAAGAAGGAAGGCTAGATTAACAAAACTCCTCCTTGAAAAAGAAAAATCCATGCAATTTGTAACTATGTGGTCTCAACCCGCAAATATCTCTTAAAGAGCAGATGTCATAATTTATTAATTTTTTTTTAACTCATGCAACATGTGACAAGGACATGTAGATCATAATTAACTTTTAAGCACTATGTTTTGTACTTCAATGAATTTTTTGCATTAAATTATGTCTCCAGAAGGAAAGATATTTTGCTTGCCCTCGAACCTTATTTTTATTTTTATTTTTATTGTTTTTATAGTTTTTAGAGATGTCCATCGTCAAATCTCCAATAAATTATATGTATGTTTTGCACACCAATTCTAAGGATGAATCCAATTCTGATCCTTGGTTACATAGTGGAAGATGTTCCCATATTTTGTTTGGAAAAATCTTAGCATTCTGGATTCGTTGATCCTATAGTTCGTCTATTCCAATGAGTAAAGATTCTATAATTATCTGTAGTTAGCGAATGCTGGTGAATTGGACTATTGACTCTATTTTCTGCTGATATGCTGAAAATTCTACTATGGTGCTTCAAGATAAACAAATGGAGAAGAATTATATGTAAGAATGATTTGTATTTACTGGGAAGTTAAGCTTTTTGCAAAAGAGAAGGCATGTTTTCAAGAAACGTGAAATGGATTGATTTAATCAATTGATTTGGTTTGGAGGATAACATATTATGCTAGCTTGGCAACTTTCTTTAGGTTAACATGCTGGAAATTTCCTTTTGTTAAAGAACTTCAATTTTCGGATGTCCAAGAAGCACCACATCCATTAATTCATTATCTTGCATTTCTTTGTAGTGGTCTTTGGTGCTTTCTATGTTACATTTTGGAGTTTGTGGTTTAAAGTCGCTGATGTATTTCATCAATTATTTATTATTTATTCTTTATTTTTTGAGAACAAACAGAGTATTTTATTTTAAAAAAATCAATGATATACAAAGTAGTACAAATACATGCCACAACTTCAAATATTTAAAGATCCCCCACAATGGAAGAAATGCATCTATGCCAATCTATGAACCAGTCCGACAGAAAACACCTTATAAACCACTTAGATGCGAATATGCAAGAACTTGTCGAAAGCTTGATTGACTCCTAAACTGCATCCACATCCCAAGTGACTGAGCCATATTATTAAAAGTTTTATTATTCTTCTTTGACAAAAGACCGCAAGCTGTCGCAATAAAGGCAGTCATGGCAGGCACAAATACATAGTCTTGGGATATATACTAATTTTGTAGGATTACTACTCATTGAGTATAACACCCTAGTTCTCGGTTCTTCGTTTCTGTCACCTCGAGGTCACGCATGGAGAAGCATACCCATTCTACATTAAATATGTATACACTTGTCATTCGCAGAGAATCGGGATGTTTCCTTTTTCACATTCAATTCTCATTAGACACCTTGTGGACATACTAGAACCCATATAAATAAATCGTCAAACTCTTAAACACACCAAGATTTATTTCAACTAGAGACAGGTCAAGAGATGTTATGAATCAGAAACTCAACGACTAAGTCAAATAAAATTTGTCATAAAGTTTTCAAATAAAATTCTGAAACTTGGCCTGTGTGACCTAATATCATTTCCAATGTAATGTTAACATAAAGGCTAACAAAAAGGGTCTTCTGCCTAGTCTGAACCAAATGCACTCAACAACTGAAGAAGATGACAACCTCAACGGTGAGGTTTGCATCAACTACAGTACTTAGTAGTACTATCAATGCGAATCGCCTCAGATATCACTTGAAATGGAAAGGTGGGGTGAGCTCGAGAGCTTAGTGGTTCATACAAAATACATCAATAAAATTATTTAAATCAAACACAGAACATGGAACCACTTTCAAACATTACGCTGTCAACAGTCATTAATTAGACCGAAGGATCTAACCCTGGTGTTCTTTCATCATTATCATGTTAGCGAAGACGAGAAAAATGCACTATTGCCATATTCCAATAGGATAGGGGTACCCATCACCCGACTCGGGAACTAGGGTCATACTCATTGCTCCATCACCAAAGAACTAGGGTCACCCCCATAGTTCTATAATCGAAAACTAGGGACAAACCCATCATTCCTTATCATGAGAATACCCATAGTGATCCCCCATGGACCACTGTGATGGCACGTGGTTCAACTCTTAATTTATCTTTATTTGAATATCAACAAACATCTTATAACAAACATAGTTATCATTTCATCATGCATAATGCATCATTTTTCAATAACGTAATAGTGTTGATCATCTCATACAAACAAAAATAAAACACTAATCATCAGTGTTGTCAAGGCGGTAAGGCGGTTTAAGACGGTAAGCCTCCATAAGGTGAGGCGAGGCCTAGACGAGGACTAGGCAGCGCCTAGGTAGTCCTTAAAATAATTATTTAAAGATTCCTAAAGAATTATTTATTTATTTATTAGTCCCTTACCCAATATATATATATATATATATATATTCCTGAAAATTTGTTTATACTTTTTTATAATTTTATTTATTTATATTTTACATTTAATTAATCAATGATATATAAATTATAAAATTATAAATAATGACATATTAGATAATACATTATGATAAAATTATGATCATCATAAGTTCACATACTTCATGTTCATAACATTCAAAAAAAGAGCTAATTTTGCGCGCACGAGTGAGAGAGAGAGAGAGAGAGAGAGAGATACGTAAAGAGATAGAAGAGAGACGTAGATAGAGAGAGACAGAGGAAATACCTAGATAGCGAGAGAGATAGCAAGGAGAGCTAGAAAGACGCAGAAAGAGAGCAGAGAGAGAAAGGGAGAGACACGCACAGTGAGATGGAGAGAGTCGTCGGAGTCGCTCATTGAAAAAGGCGTCGGAGTTACTCGCTGAAGTGTCGGAGTTGCTTGCCGAAGTATTGGAGATGGTCGCCGGAGTCTCAAAGATGACCGTCGGAGTTGGTTCGAGTCGTTTGACTTTGAGAGGTTTGAGAACGGAGTTATTAGATTTATGTTAAAATTAAAAATAATTAATTAATTAATTAAAAGTCCTATTTTTTAAAAATTTATAGAGAAGTCCTCCTAGCGCCTAGGCGGTGGCCTAGGCATTGAGAGGGCCTGGACGACTAGGCGGCGCCTAGGCGAGGCCTAGGCGACCGCCTAGGCGACGCCTTGACAACACTGCTAATCATCTCATGTGATAAAAACTAGTAAATACCGTGCATAAACTTATAACTCATGTTATTCTAGCATTCATACATTCATGCTATTCACAAATCATTCAAACAACATTCTAGCATGCTTCTAGGCATTCAAGCAATGTAAACGCACTACATGTTCACAATTAAAATTCAAATAATAATAGAGAGTAAGGTAATCACTTCCACATGTTGCTATGCTCCGCTTCTTTTAATCCTTGTTCCGATGATTCAAATCCTAAACCTATAATGGTTTGATATCATAATTCAGTATTCTTAAACAAGATTTAATGTCCACTTAATCTAAGTAGTAATTGGTATACATTTAAGGAATATCATGTGTACTATCATGTTCTTCTTCTGTGTATAGCGGTAGAGAAGGGTACTACTGTAGTTATTCGGTTCTTTTCATGAAACTCGAAAAACAGGGCTTGGGACACATTAAGCATTACTGCGGTCGCCAGAATCGACTACATGCATTATCGCAGTTTGTTACCGTTGTAACTAGAGAGGATTCTCTGTTTTGTATTGCACTACCACGGTCAGTTATCGTAGTAACTCGAGAGGGTTTCACGTGAACAGTGTATTATCATGGTAGTTAGGTGATTTCCTAGAAATGTTGCTCTTGTGTGCACCCATATTGGTCCGTCTTTCCCTCTAGTGTTTACCACTTTAATACACTAATATTAAGCTCAAAACACACAAATACATGAATGGAAAACATTATACCTCTTTGTTCTTGATCTTTCCCCCTTGTTTTCCTTCAACGCGAGGTTTTGAACCCTCTAATAGTTTGTATTTCAGAAGACAACGTGTGTGCTTTTAGGAAATGTAGATCTAAGATAGGAAATTGTGATTCCAAGTGAGGTTTGGCGATTTACCTGTGAACAAGCGATTTATAACGACACCTCTACAAATTTCCTTCTTGTTACAGTGCTTATGAGACTATCCAAAAAGGCTTGAATGAATGAAAATTGGTCTAGGACGGTTAGGGAAGGGAGGGAAGTTCGGTTGTTGGTGGCTGGTATCAGTTCTTGGAAGTTGGTGCGCGACTGTAGAGTTACAATGACGATTAGGATTTTTCGGTGCACTGTTTATACATATATATATGTCACGTATTACCATGGTAACTCGAAGTATTGCCGCAGTAACCAAAACATTGCTATTTTTTATGTTTTTCTGTGTTTAGCTCGAATTACTGCATTAACCTAATTCATTACCACTGTAACCAGTAATTGGTTACTGTACAGAGTTTCGGTTTTCGTTATGATTCGCCAATTCTTTTGTACATTGATCAAACATCTGCTAAACTATGATTTTATGGATTTTCCTAAGTTTATTGTGCTTGAATTATTTTTATTTAAATTTATCAAAACTCTATAAAATTTTTGGGGTATTACATTGAGCCACATAGTTTTCGGCTCACATTATGTCTTCCTTATTTTAGGCTTTTCAATGAAAGATAAGGTAATAGTTATCGTGATCGGCTGACTATTGAGAGAGTTAGCGCTGCTATGTAGGTCTTTTTGTCTGTTGACCTTCTTGTGATCGACACCTTTCAAGTAAAACATCAGCCAAAAATCTTTGGTAATGAAACTAAGTTCTAGAACTAAGGTCTAACTTGTCTTTTCTAAATATGATGGTTAGGTTTCTAGGCATTAATTGAGGCAGTTCACTTTTGCCTAGTTATGTGTTACATGGTGCAAGCATCAATTATGTTTGCATGCACACTCATGTTTTTAAGTCTGGGATCCTTTAATAACATGGGTTAAGTTAGAGATAATTGCGAGTTCCTTGCTCATGTGGGATGGAGTAATGGAAGCTTTGAGAGTCCAAGAGATGGTTGTAGCATGACGAGCTATTATCATTTCAATACGTATCAAGTGGCATTGCGGTGATGAATGTAGTTTAGGCATCCTAAGAGACCCTTAGATTCAAATGTTGTCATACATGACTTAATCAATTCGTGTTCGGGCCATGAAATATCTTTGGTTCCCTCTTGTTAGTTGGCAAAAGTGTTTGTAGTAGTTTGTCTTTCCTCTTGCCAAATGTTCTTGCCTTGTTGCTCTTTGGCCTCTTTCCATTTCATATCATCCTTTGTGGTACTCTTTTATAGCTATCTCATTAGTATCTGACTATGTTTGCTATCTGATTGCATCAAAATGTTTTCGATCTGATTGTGTCAAAATGTCTTGGGCAACAACCCTTATATGTTAAAAAAAAAAAAAAAAACTAGTTTATTCCAAAATCCAAGTGCGTGAAGATTTGGTCACAAGGGTGTCATCTAGTTGCCTAAGATGGTTAACTTAAGCACCTCAAACCTTTTTGGTTGCCCTAGAGTGGGTTATCTAAATTGGGTTAGGAATCAACAACCCTATGAATCAACCTGAACAACTCAAAGCCATAAATAATATTAAGTATTTTTTTAGTTGGCATTTTTATTAGAGACATCCGTTGTTATTGGGTTGCATAAAGTCACATAAATAAAATAACATAAAGCATTAAACCCTATGAGATGGGGATTAGAGGGTCTACAATGGCAAAAATCTCTGAGGAAGACAGTAGGTGGCTAGAATGAGACTTTGAAGAAGAAGAGATTAAGGAAGCAGTTTTTAGTTGTGAAGAGATAAGGCGCCTAGTCCGAATGGATTTACCATGGCCTTCTTTCAACAATCATGGGGAACAGTCAAACAGGACATTCTAGCCTGTTTGAATTAATTCAATAGAGATGTTGTGGTAAATAGGAAGGTCAACAAGACATACATATGTCTCATTTCGATGAAAATTAATTCTATATGAGTGGCAGATTATCGGCGCGTAAGTCTCATTACAAGTCTATATAAAATCATTGCAAAGACTTTGAAAAATAGACTTTGAGCAGTGCTTCCTAAGACAGTGAGTGAACATCAAATAGCCTTTGTTAAGGATAGACAAATAACAGACGCCATTTTGATTGCAAAGGAAGCAGTGGAAGATTACAGTGTGAATGGAAAGAAAGGTAAATTGTTGAAGGTAGATTTAGTAAAGGCATATGACTCGGTGAAATGGAGTTTTTTGGATTTAGTATTGGAACAAAAAGGCACATGACTCGATGACTTGATTAACTATTCCATTTTCATCAATGGCCGACCTCGAGGAAAATTTAATGGTTATAGAGGATTGAGGCAGGGTGATCCTTTCTCCCCTTTCTTGTTCACCTTGGCTGCAGACCCCCTTACTAGGATCCTTGACAAAGCAGCACAAGAGAAAAAGTTGGAAGGCATGATAATAGGAAAAGATAGAATCCAGTTAATTGACATCCTATTTGCAGATGATTGCCTTCTATTTATGCAAAATCAAGAGGAGGAAGTAAAGGTAGTTATGAATGCACTGCACACTTCCTGCTTCTTAACAGGCATGAAAATTAATGGCAACCAGAGTCAGTTGTTGGGTATTAATATTAACAAGGCCATGGTGAATAGAGTGGTTGCATACCTAAAAGTGTCCCCAGGAGAGTGGCCAATAATTTATTTAGGAATGCCTTTAGGAGGCAACCCATACAGAACAGGTTTTTGGGAACCATTCATTGAGATCATCAAGAAAAGAACAACAGGGTGGAAACAAAGTTATCTCTCGAGAGGGGGCGGTTGTTGCTTCTAAAATCTGTGCTTGAAGCTCTATTAACCTATTTCATGTCTATTTTTAGAATGCCAAAGAAGTTTGCTGGTCTGATAGGAAAAACAAATGCGGGACTTTGTGTGGAAACAAGATGATGTTGTGGGGGGAATAAAATTGGTAAATTGGAATCATGTTTGTAAAGACGTAATGCAAGGAGGATTGGGGATAGGAGGACTAATCAAGAGGAATGTGGCATTGAGGGGAAAATGGTTGTGGCGTGCGATGGAAAGGCCAGAGACAATGTAGGCAAAGGTGGTACGAAGCATCCATGGGTCAAAGGCCTTTGAAAGAGAAGTGGGACTGAACAGAAAGAGTAGTCATACGTCCCCTTGGAAAGCCATTTTCAGCCCGTATACCAGTTATAGACCTCACGTAATGTGGAAAGTGGGCAAAGGAGAAAATGTTAGATTCTAGGAAGACATTTGGTGTAGGAGAGGAAAGCTTCAAGACCAGTTCCAAAATGTATATAGACAGTCTCGGAAAAAAAAAGAGGTTGCCATAGTGGATTTTAAAACTTGTAGCAATGAGGAAGGAGACTTACATTGGGAATGGAATCTGCACCTATACGGCAACATAGGGGACAATCACATGGAAGAATTGAGTGATCTACTAAACACTTTGGACAGTTTTCAACTCTGAGACACAATTGAAGATGATAAACCTAGATGGATTGGAGAGATAAATAATCAGTTTTCAGTTAAATCCTTCATGACACATCTAACTGTCCGAAACACAACTCAGTCAGCCATGCCAGCAGATTTTATTTGGAAGATTAAAACCCCAATGAAAGCCAAAATATTAGCTTGGTTAATCAGTTTAAACAAGCTAAAGACATTAGATAACCTTCAAAAATGCCTCCCCAATCACACACTAAACCCTTCCATATGTTTATTGTGTAGGAACAACAGGGAGACAATCCACCACATCTTTGTGGAGTTCAAGTTGACGCAGAGTATTTGGTGGTAGTAGAGCCAACAAAACAATAGCATTGTCCCCCATCTTGCAAGTTCTCTGTTTCAGTTTTCGGCAAGTGTTGCATCAACTAGAATACAACAATATTGGAAGGTTATTTTGGTAACAATCTGGTATACTATATGGGAGAAAGGAACGATAGAATCTTTTTGGATAATCAAAAATTGGAGCGGAGGTTATGTGAGAGATCTAATATTTTGTTTGCTACATGGATCTCGGTTAATAAGTTCGGAAAGGGATATCATTTTGGAGATTGGATATGTAATGGAGGGAACATTTTACAAACTCTGTAATTTGTAACCATGTCCGTATATCTCATCAGGCTTTTTCATTATTAATAAAGTTTCTATTTCAAAAAAAAAAAAATTGAAATTATATTCATATCCATATTTAATTAAGAAAATCATAAACATATTCATATTTGACTTAAGCTGGTTTAGAAAATGAGAATTTACAATCAACACATTGAAATAGACAAACCGAATGAACCCAACATGAACTGACCTGAAGTTATTGGATTGGATTTAAGTGTCATACAAGGCTGGTTTGGTTTAAAATTTTTACAATAACTTGTTGACAAGGAGGATAGCAAGAGGATTGATGGCTCTTTTTTCGGAGGATGAAGTTAGAGTGGCAGTGTTTGAGTGCGACAGTGGTAAGGCTCCAGGGCCGGAGGACTTATCTATGTTATTTTATTAGAAAAATTGGACATTTTGGAGGCAGATCTCATGAAGGTTATGGAGGAATTCTTTCATTAAGGAGAAGTGAATTGGTGTACCAATGAGACCTACATTTGTCTTATCCCAAAGAGGAATGTAGGGAGGAAGGTTAAGGATTTGCTACCTATTAGCCTCACAATGAGCCTGTACAAAATTATTGCCAAGGTATTGGCTAATAAGATCAAGGGAGGATTGGGTAGCACAATTTCGGAGAATCAATTGGCCTTCATTAAAGGGTGGAACATTATGAATTTAGTTCTAGTGGTAAATGAGCTGGTTGAGGAGTACAGGGTGAGAAAGAAGGGAGGTGTGGTAGTCAAACTTGACATTGAGAAGACTTATGACAGGGTTGATTGACACTTCCTAGACTTTGTGCTAGAAAAGAAAGGTTTCAGCGAAATGTTAAGAAAATAGATTTAAGGATGTTTGAAATCCGTCACATATTCTATGTTCCCTAGCCATTGTTTTCTATCCTCATGCATAAACAGATTAGGATACCTGTCTATGTTATCACCATTAACGCGTGCTCTTGACAGAAACTCCAAGTCTCAGACTTTGTTACTCTACTACTGTAAATCCTATCGTAGTTATCTCTCTTCCCCATGTTGGATTTGGAAACTCTTCTTGTTTGGCTTCGTTGTTGTTCTGTTTGTTTCGTTGTTTCCCCATGTTCTAGCCAGTTTCATTCTTGTGGTATCCCTTTGTTTTAGCCATTTCACGTGCAATAAACGTTTTTGTTTCCTTGATCAATTTCAATTGCCAATGCAAGTAGAAACCAACAAATGTGTTTTCAAACATTTGAACCTATGACATTTTAGACTCAAACAGTGGAACAACCTTAACATTGTTCCAAAACTTGCAATTTCTGGTGTTTTAGTAAATATTTGTAAAATATTATCAAAATTCTTGATCGTTGTTTAGCTTGCATGATTTAAGTTGGGTTTGATTCTTAGCTCACTCTGAACTTTTTCACTGCTTCTTGTGTAGTTTGACAAAATGAAATTTACTTGAATTCCTTAAACATAATTTTACGATAGAATTAAAGGCTTTGACATCTTTTATTCATTGACTCTTTATTTTTTCGTGTTTACTTTCATGGAATGAAAATTTGTCAAATTTCGCTGAAATTTGACAAAATAATTCGGATTTTCTGGCTAGTGAATCAAAATCTAGTTGTAAAAAGAAAAAAAATTATAGAAAGTCAATAAAACTTCGAAGAATTTGACGAAATTCGACAAAACTTCGAAGATTTCGAGTAAATTCATGAAAAATTTGAAAATTTTGGTGAAATTCGTGGAATACACAAGTATATAATATAAAATTTTTAATATGTATAATGAACACTAAATATTGTTAATGTTAAAAGAAATGTTTGAAACCATTATATTTATATTTTTATATATAAAATATATTGATTTATATTTGTTTTCATCATTTGTTATAGAAATTCTGCATATTTTATCATTTACATAGAATTTTTTGAACTTCTCTAAGTCAAACTCTTCACATTAATTTTGATTTTTGAATGTCGAAGTCGAATTTTCGTTCCATGTTACTTTGTATTTTGGTTTTGTAACTCTTCTATTGTCAATTATAATTTTTTTTCATTGGAGAGTTTGAGTCATTTATTAGTTCCATTAAAGAAGGGTTAGAAAGTGACTTTGAATCTTGCGTTCCATTTTGTTTAGTTGACAGTCTTTACTTCCATAATAAAACAGTCCCTTATTTATATCTAATATTTGACTATATACATATAAACTAGGAAGTAATATACTTAAATAGAAATAAGTACAAGGGAAAGCGATAGGGGTGAAGAAATGCTCCCTCAAAATCGTAATAAACATAAGTGGAGACTATGCCGACCTTTGAACCAATATCTAATACTGTAACAAATACCCTAGAAGTGTTGCTGTATGAGTCCTTAATGAAAATCCTGTCATTCTTCTGTCTACATAATCAAAACTGTAGCAAAAATTATAATCCTCTAATTGTATGTGGTCCTTTGAGGAGTGCTCCCATCTTTGCAGCGCGAGAAAATACCTTCTTTCATGCTGGCTCTGCTGAAGGTCACAAAATAATGACCATTTGGACTTCTCCCTGATCCTTTTGGTGACACTGCAGTTGATGAAAAAGTGGTTGCTCATCTCATTCTCACTTTTGCAAAGACCACTGATTTAGTTAGGGATAATGTCTTGGGGACCTTGTTTGAGTCATACAATTATTTTAGCTTTCAGCAAACAAGAAAGCCACTGCAACATCCAAACTTGGGATGTCACAAGAGCTTTCTGAAGTTCTAATTATTCTTTTTTTTTTCCTAAAAATCTATTTGCATTAATCTCTATTTGTACAAATTTCTTATTTTCATTCTTAAACAAATAATTTGAGATTTTTACCCCAACGTTTTACAAGCATCCAGGCTATCAAGATTTCGTAATTTGAAATAAATATTAAGAACTTAAAATTAAATTTGTACTGTAGAAACTTCAAATCAGAATTATTTATGCATCTGGAGGATAGCAATTATGATGATCCTATATACATATTGTTATAGTAATTTGATGTAGTTTTTCTTTCTTTGGCAGCTGACTCTGAAAAAAATAGCAAGGAAAACAATAAAGCATCTAAATCTGGAACTCGACCAGGAAGAGTACGGTCCCTTAGTGACATCTTACACCGATCCGATGTAAATGACTTCTCTCAAGATGGTCCACAATCTGAAAGAGATGACTCAGATTATGAAGAAGAGATGGAGTTAGACTTTGAAACATCAATATCAGGTGATGAAGGGCATGATATTGAATCAAGTATTGTTCGTGGGAATTTAAATCTAAGATTTCATCGACGAGGTGATTCATTTCGAGAAAATTCTCATTCAAATGCCTCTTGTGGATCTCCATTGCCATCACCTCAGAATGATGATATAGCTTATCAGGTATTAAATTTCCTTTTTTTTTTTTTTTTGATGGAATCTTATGTGAATTTCAAATGAAATCATCTATTTGCAACTGGACATATTATGGAATTGCATGGTTGGCCTTATATGACTTTAATAAATTGCACTGTAATGGATGTGATTTTTATATTATATAGGCGGAGATATATTTATATGGTAATATAAGATGGGAAAAGGTCCAATTGCATTGTTTATGAATAAGAGAGTAGTTGTATTAAAAAGATTTGTGGGATGAAGAATCCCATTATGAACTATTTCTTACAAATAGTCAACAACATGAAAAAACACCCCTATAAAATAGGAATATATCATATCAGACCCAGAAACACACCCTAACTAGTGTTTTTAGCAAATATATCCTTTACAAACCATACATAATGTTTTGTCAATTTCTCATCCATTCTCAAAAGCCTAGTCCCTTCCCTAATGTGGTAGCAGTTACCCATGTAGCGAACAGTGGAACCGACTCTGCCAGACCTGCTCTAAATTGCCTTCCTTTCCTTTGAAAATCCTTCCATTTCGTTCATCCCATACAACATACATTATATCAAAGAGTCTACACTTCCAGTAAATTCTGATAGGGGAAGTTCCAGCTTTGTCAGGTATGACAAAAAGATTATCCTCCGGAAGAACTTTAATCTTCTCATGGCTTTGGTTCTAGGCATTCCATATACTTTTTGTAAATGCACAACTTCCAAATACATGCTATGTATCTTCACTCACATCCCTGCACAATTAACATCATTACAGAGATAAGTGTGAGTTAGGGAATTTCTTTTGAAGCTTGTCTGTGCTGTGAGTTTATTTAGGCTGATTAGGCTTCCTAATATCTTTGCCTTTGTAGGGACTTTTGCTGACCAGATGAACTTAGCATTGCTGTTCTGTTCATGCCTTGTCCTATTTGTTCCTATATGTTTCATAAATAATTTCATTGAGAACTTCCAAGTGCTCTCCTCTATCCTGACTTTCTTGTCCACCCTGTCCGATATCACCACTCGAAGAATTTGTACCAGTTGAATGATCTCCTGTTCATCTCCTTCTCCCATATTTGATCTTAGTTGTGAGTTCCAACCTCCACACATTTGTCTTCCCACTTCCTTTTTTGTGTAGAAAGAAGCTATTGGAGCTTCATGCAATGTGAATTTATTAAAAATCCTATAGAATTGATACTTAAATGGTTGTGCGCCACACCATTGGTCTTCCCAAAGTCCTATGGTCTTTTCATCCCCCAATTTTCATTTTACCAGTTGCAGAAATTGTGGATGTATATGGAGTGGATGGACTTTCATGGTCTTCTAAATGTTGCTTTTGGATGAGTTTTAGATTCCATATCGTTCATACTTACTCTATGTATACTTTTGATGATTCTTGCCTAGAGAGAATCTTTGTTTTTGTGGAATAGCCATAACCATTTTTCACAAAGTGCCCTATTTCTTAGGATTATCACTCCTATTCCTATACCTCCTTTTTTCACTGATCTACAAACCTGTTCCTCCCTTACCAAGATATTTCTTTTACCCCTTTTCTTCCCTTTTCTAGAAGAAATCTCTTTTAACTTTTTTCCAATATGTAAGGGCACCTTCCTTGGCATTTTAAAGTGATCATATAGTAGGTGGGGATTGCTTCCAAAACTGATTTTAGGAGAAGCAATCTTCCCCCTAGAGAGATTGCTAGTTTTCTACACCTCTACCGTTCTTTTTATGGTCTGTAGCCCTAGCTCCTGGAATCCTGTTTTCTTTGGCACCCCACCCAGTGTCATTCCTAGGTATTTCAGTGGCCATTACCCCTTTCATCATCCCCCACCTTCATGCTATACTTTGAATAGCATCCCCTTTAATATTGACTCCAGCACTTAAATTTTATCAAGGTTGATCGAAAGGCCTGAAACTGCAAAATACATCCGGCAATTTCATAGCAGAATCCAATGTCCCTCATCATTATTGAGGAAGAAAAGACAATTATCCGCGTATTGAATATGCATTATGTGCACCGCATCCTTTCCTATCATTAGGCCTTTCAACCTTTAGGAATCTTGAACACTGACAAGAAATATATAGGAAGTGCATATAAGACAGATTTGATTAATGTAAGTCTGCTTCCTTTGGATAGAAAAGCTCGCTTCCACCTATCCAACCGCTTAGCCACGTTAGAAACAACCGGCTCCCAAAAGGATTGCTACGCTGCCTTGCCCCCATGAGGCATCCCCAAATATTTTAGGGGCCACTTCCCTTTCTCACAACCAACCCCCAAAGCGGGTGCAATTACTCTTTTGATGTGGATATTCTAACTATGCACGTTTTAGACATATTGACTCGCATCACTGAAGCCTAGCAAAAGCTTTCCACAATTTGGAAAGTGTCCTGAATATTTTCATCCTCTCCATCCAAAAAAAAGTAGGGTATCATCTGCAAACTGCAAGTGAGAAACTTCAACCTTCTTCCTCCCCGCCACAAAATTCCTAACCATGTGCATCTCCCTTTCTTTGTCCAACATTCGGCTCAAAACGTCCACAACTAGAGAGAAAAGGAAGGGAGATATTGGATCCCCTTGCCATAATCCTCTCACCGCTTCAATTTTACCCATTGGCCTTCCATTAATGAAGATGGAGTATGAAACATACTACAAATACCCTTGAATCCAACGCCTTCATCTATCGCCAAAAACTTTGTTTAGTAACACGAAATCCAGAAAGTGCCAATCAACCATGTCGTAGGCCTTTCCGATATTGATCTTAATCACCATTCCCTCCTTTTTTTCTCGACCTGTACTCTTCCACTATTTCATTTTCCACTAGAACTACATCCATGATATTCCTCCCTTTTACAAAGGCAAACTGAATTTTTGATACTGTATTCCCCCATAACCTTTTTAATCCGGTTGGCTATAACCTTAGCGATTATTTTGTATAAACTTCTTGTAAGACTGATAGGCCGAAAATCCTTCACCCTCTTTCACCACATTCTTCTTAGGGATCAAGCATATGATGTTTCGTTAGTGCATCTATGAACCTTTCCTGTTAGATGAACTTTTCCATTACCTTAATTAAATCATCCGTCAAGATCTCCCAATTCTATTGATAAAACATCACGAGGAACCCGTCTGGCCTCGGAGCCTTATAGTTGTCACATTTGAACACTGCTTGTCGAACTTTTTTCTCTAAAAATTGGTCTTCTAGCCTCCTACTAGCCTCTCCACTAATAGGATTCCTAGCTATCCCTTTAACGCCCCATGCCTGGCTTTGCTTTTTCCCAAACACGGAAGAGAAATGACCCAAAGCATTATTCACTATTTTTTCCTCCTCCTCAAGAAGATCGCCATTATCTCCCTCCATTTTAGAAATAACACTAACAACTTTCCTCATGCTCAAAGTACAATGGAAGAATTTGGAATTAGTATCACCTTCTTGAGCCATTTAATGCGAGCCTTGAACCACACTTCTTGCTCCATATTCCTACTCATTTTCCAAAGCTCACCTTTCTTTTGTCATATCTCTTTTCTTCAATCCTCGTTCCATTGGCTTCCTCCCTCCAATCGATCTAATTCCCCAATACACCGCTCTAACTCTTTCCTCCTTCCTCCTCAATGCCCATCATAGATAGCCCCCATGTGTAGGCCTTATCCCTCAATGTTCTCCACAAAATCTGGATGATTAATAAGTTGCCCGTCAAATCTTTTCGGACCCGAGCCCCAAAGGGGTCTAGTGGTGCTCAACAATATTGCCAATGATAAAAAACAGACCTACCTCCTGCCTGCAATATGAAACCAAATTGGTCCATCCCGAGCCCAACAAGAACCTATCAAGTTTGTAGCACACCGAATCCTTCCCAAAATTAGACCATGTGAAGTTGCCATTGACAAGAGGAAGGTCATGAAGACCCAAATCTCTTATCCAATTGTCAAATTCCTTCATGCTTGTAGTGTATCGCTTGTTACTCTTTTCAGCACCCCCCCCAATCTATCACCACTTAAGGCCCCTAGCTCATACCAAAAAAGATCCCGACCACACCTACTGCATGGGCCATAAACGCTGGACAGCCACCATTCTTCCCCATCTTATTGCCTAACTTTAATTGACATTGTAAACTGCCAAATAATTTCCTCAGAAATTGTGCATCTCCTAGTCTCCCCAAACCACCAAAAGTTCACTTGCTAACCCAATTGTCGGCAAATAAACCCAATCTTTAAACCTTGAGTGCCATAGAGCCCTATTACAGG
>JAJIYU010006496.1:0-20580 GCA_030144865.1 Tinospora cordifolia
AGTGTGTGTCACTTGTAAAGTAGCATGACCCAACCCACATATTGGTTAAGTCCACTGTCAAAAAGAACGGTGGTTAGGTCCAACACTCAAATCAAAGAAACATGGGGGTTGGGGTGTTACAAAACAACACGCTCAATGAATAATCTAACTTATAGTATTATACAACCATCATATGTATAAAAACATGCAAGGCAAAAACAAATTTAAATCATTGGTAAATGAAATAAAAATAACATACATGCATCATATAATGTGTGAACATGCATTCAATTTCAATAACATGCAATCATTGTAAAAACATAAGCCATCTCCTTTCTTCTAGATAACAAAGTGAATTTGTTCCTCACCATGCAAATGAGGAGTGCACCTGACCTCTCATTATCCAATTATCTATCCATTTCTATCTCATTCATCTCATGCTAGGAATGTACTAACGAAGATTACTACAATGGTCAATCCTGTGAGTTTGTTCCCAAAGCCTATGGCTAATAGAAATATTGTCATATTAATAACCTACTTAGGTATGTAATTGACATGCTACAATGCATCAAAACCATTTCATGGGATTCAAATAATGAAATGCAATATATCGTTCTATTTAAATAAAATGAGACATTTTAATTTAATACCAATGTCAAACATAACATCATAAGTAAAGATTAATCACAAAATTAATTCCCGACTTGTTCCTATAATAATAATTTGTTTCCACAGCACCAATATAATCCTGCCACTAAAAATCATTTTACATGCATCAAATCAATTTCAACTCAATTGAATTTATTTTTTAATAAATCATTCTCAACCTATTTACAACTTATACTTAACCCAATATATATATATATATATATATATATATGTAATCTCATGTATTAGTGCACAATAACTTAAATATGCTCAATAATCTTTAAGATTATTTTTTTGCTCATTTATTAATATATTTTCATAGCAAAAACTATTAAAAATAGGCTTCCTAATCATATTTTTATTGTTTTTTTTCAAATTTTGATAAATAGTCCAATTGGTCAAACATTCACCAAAAATCTAATTGACATCTAAAATTTATAAATTTGGTGTTGATGGTTACGTTTTTTCATTATTTACATTTCTATAGATTTCAATCAAAGTTTTATTAGAGTTTAATATACCCAAAAGCTCATCCAAAGGTTATCTAACTTTAGGTATTTATTTTGGTGTGTACAGGACAAACGAATGAAATCTAATCACATATCTGAAATCTGTGTATCACCAAGAGTGTTTTGGTATAATTTTTACTGAGTTTTACTCACTGTGGAGAAATATCTCATTTTTGAATACTATTATAAAACACCCCTTACAGTAAAAATTACACCCATAGGATTATAATATGCGGCTTATTTAACATTTTTATAACTAAAATTTGGAAAAACTGCTTACGTACGCATCAAATCCGTCGAGAAATCAGATTTCCTTCCTCCATTCCGTTTCTTTCTTTTGTTTCTCACGTTTTGAAGATGAAAAAAAAAACAAACAAAAGTTGTTGAAAAAAAATTCTGTCCCACACAAAACCAATGCCCCTTTATCTATATATAAATAATGTATTTATTATTTTTTTGTTTTAATTCCTCACCACGTACTCAATTTATATAAATACATATTTGTTTTATTTTTTTTATTTCTCTAATCCATTTCACAACATATAATAAGGCAAATAAAAGCGAATATATATACTAATTTAATTATCCATTATATCTTATTATAACCTATTACTATATATTTTCCTATTTTTCATTAATTTATCCACACCATTAATATATATTTACACCCCTTATTTATAATAATATTAACAACAACAACAACAGCAACAATAACAACAACAACAACAATAATAATAACACTATCATTATTATTATTATTAAATCACCCAAAATTATTTATTTAAATAATATTTTTTTACCTGATACATATATGCTCGTGTATAATACACACTTATACACCCGTACATCATGTCAACGTGTCATAAAAATTTAGGTTATTACCAATTGATGCAAGAAGGAAAAGTTGTTGCATATCCTCGCGACAACTGAAGATTCATGAAAAGAATCACCCATCGCACGATTTGGAGTTAGTAGCAATTGCATTTGCGCTAAAGATTTGGGGACATTACCTTTATGGTTAAAGGTTTATCTGTTCTCAAACAACAAAAGACTAAAGTACATCTATACCTAAAAGAACTAAACCTTAGACAATGAAGATAGATGAAGTTCCTTAAGAACTATAATTTTCAATTACACTACCATCCAAGAAAGGCCAAAGTAGTGGTAGATATCTTGCGTAAGAAGTTCAACAAGCACGATGAAGAAAAGGGTCAAATATACCAGTTAATTGAAGATTTTAATTTGGGTGTAAATTTGGATGAGAAACAGGCTTATTTATGCAACATGACTTGCTTGCAAGATCTTCTGCATCAAATCAGGGATGAACAAAGCAAGATAAGTTACCCACAAGTCTGATAAAAGGATTTGAACATGAAAAACATACTAACTTTAGGATAGATGTTGAAAGCACTTGATACTTAGAGATAGAATTTGTGTGCCTCTGTAACACCCTGACCCCTAGTCCCTTTGTCTCTCAGGCCGCGCGGAGAGGTGTGCCCATTCGATAGGAGAAGTCGCGAAACGGTCGTTTGTTGAGGACTGGAGCACTATAGAAAACTATTTCTCTCATTAGACCATTTCTTTAAAAAAAACTAATGAAATCAATTTAAATATACATGATATCTTTGGAAATTAAATTTTATAAGTAAATGAAATTGATTAGAAAAATTTCAAAAAAAAAAACATGTGATTTAAAAGCTCAAGTCTAAAATAGTTGAAGATCACAGGAATAAATCCAAATAGTTAAATTACATGTAAATTAAGCAGTTCGAAAAGAAGAGAGGGCACATTCCCTATTTAGATTAAATACAAAAAGATAAGATATAAAAAAAACATTTAACAACCTCCCCAATGAGGTTTCAACAAAATAACCAAGTTGCCTGTGGTGTCAGTCGACTCATGCAATGTTAAATATCACCTGAAAAAAAAAGTGGGGTGAGCTCAAGAGCCTAGTGGATCATACAAAACATCATTAGCATTATTCAGACCAAAATATAAAACATGCAAACACTTTCATTACATTAAGGCATTTCAAACACTTTCTTTGTCTTTTCGTCGCAAATCAGACGAAAAAGGTTTCTACCTCAGTGCCCCCCTCATGGTTCGAGACAACATTCATAGGTAACACCTAAAGGTTGGTTACCTTTCGGGACCCTGACAGAGACATGAAATCCTAAGTGACACTTAGCCCCACAAATAGTCTAGGTTGGGAACACCCACGATGACACCCAAAAGCCGGTCATCACCCCGGTACGTGGAATTTTAAAGTCTTAATTTAATCTTCTTTAGTTTCCCATTACATCTCAAGACATTCATCGCAAGTAATACTTCAAGATACTTGTAAATCAATCATATTGACATTATGTAATCCAATCATGGCAAAGAATAAATTAAATTAAAAACATTTCCTGTTATTTGAGCATATAAGTAACAAAATTATTAAAACAATCATCAATCATTTCAATCAATATTTACTCAAAAACACATCTAACCTGATTCTAAATACGTGTTCAAATAATCAATCATCATGTTTAGTATTTAAAAATCCAAATAATAGTAGAGAGTACGGTAATCACACCCACATTTTTTCTTTGCCCCCTTATTGAAAAATGAAAAATCAATTTATCTGAGTCCAAAACCCTTACTGCACATTTAAACCAAAATTTAAAAATAAATCTTAGGGCATGGATAGCTTAAGGTAATCATGATTATATATATATTAAAACGAAAACCCATTGTGTAAGCATGTAACTATTCGTTGTTCCCTTTAATGCTTTTTACATCAAACCTACTCCAAAATAAAATAAAATAAAAATGCAAAGGTTTCGAAAATGCGAGATCAAATGCTAGAATTCAATTGCAAAACTTTGTATTATGTGGTTCCAAAAATACAAGATCTTAAAAGCTATGGTAAAAAAAATACAAAATTTTACATATGAAGGTCTCAAACACGATCGGCTAAACTCAAGGGCTTTGAATGCGAATGTTCGAATGATAAAATCTCATTTTCCCCATTGATAGCAAGTTAAATCACTAAAATATGAACATCGAAATGCAAGGATATTGGAAATCAAAGGCTATACCTTGTTTTGGTGTTGGTTTTCACAAATCTGAGCTTGTGAATATGTTGTGAGGGTTTTCAAATGTGAAGGTTACAAATGCAAGGATTTCTAAAGTGGGGGTTTTCAGATGCAAAGGTTGCGAGTGCGAGGGTTTTGAAAGGGGCGGTTTTCAGATGTGAAGGTTGCGAATGTGACATTTTTAAACTCTCTTTTGACCTATTTCATTTGAGATCATATCCATAGTCCTTTAGAACACAAAACAAGATGCCAAAACACACATTCAATGGAAAAAACAGAGCTCACCTGATTAGCCACAGTCTCAGATGTTGCAACCTTCCATGGATCCCATTCGCACATACTTTCTTCCTTGTTGATGCTGCTCTCCATGGATCTAGTTATGTGTGTTAAAACCCTCTTAATTCCCAATGAAAATTAGAAGAAAGAGGTTGCGATGCTATGCACAAAAATGGAAATTTTAAGGGCATCATTCGTCTTAGATCTGGGTTTGAAAATTAGTACAGAAGGGTCGTGATTTGGTTTTGTTCGTTCGCCCTTTCTTCTTTCCTCTTTGTTTTAGAATTGTCTTCTTCTTCTTCATGCAGAAAACAACACAACAACTTTTTTCGTGTCTTCTCCTTCATTCTTTGTTTCTTCTTCTTCTTCTTTGTTTGTGAAATACCGCACAACTATTCTCCTTCTGCGCGATCTTCTTTAGATTGTCTTCTTCATTTTTCTTTCTTCCTGTCCAGCTCATCTTCTTCCTTCTTCTTCTTCTTTTATCTTCTTCTCTATTTCTTCTTCTTCTATGCGTGACAACACAGTAGCTCCCCCCTTGTTCTTTTTTTTTTCTTTTTCCCTTCTTGCACCAACGCAAGAAGCAAGCTTTTTTCTTTTTTTTTCTTTGTACAACCCTTGCGATTTCTGTAGTGTAATATATATATATATTTTTAGGTTTCTCTCCCTCTCTTTTTTTGTTGATTGATTATTATTATTAATTTTTTTTGCATATTTCATGCCTTTATAATCACACGATCCCCCCCTTTTCTCCTTTTCTTGCCCAAAGTTTGAGTGTCTAAAAATTATATATATTTTTAAGGTGAAAGATATTCAATTATTTATTTATTTATTTATTATCATTATTATTAATTTTCTCTAAGGTTTTTTGTATGCCTTAAAAATTTTTAGGGTATTACAACTTAAAAATAGACAAAACAAGCAGACCATATTAGATAAAGCCCATCAGACCAAGTACACGATGCATCCAAGCGATGACAAGATGTATCAAAACCTTTGTAAGACTTACTGCTAGCAACAAATAAAAAGAGATGTGGCTCAATATATCTCTAAGTGCCTCACTTGTCAACAAGTGGAAGCTGAACATAAAAAAGGCTACTAGAATGTTACAACTACTACTAGACCTTGAATGGAAGTAGGATAACATTTCCATAGACTTTGTCAGGGGGCTACCCAAGAATCAGAAAAGAGAAGATACTGTATGAGTGGTTGTGGATCGTCTCACTAAGGTGGCTCATTTCTTGCCTATTAGATCCACGAACCAAGTTAGTTAACAGGGAGAACTCTATGTAAAGGAAACAGTGTGACTTTAGGGGTGCCTACAACCATATTGTCAGACAAAGGCTCTCGATTCACATCACAGTTCTGGCAGAGTCTGCAGAAGGACTTGGGCATCAGACTCACCATGAACACTGCTTTCCATCCACAAATTGATGGCCAATTTGAGAGAGTCATTTAGACATTAAAAGACATGTTGAGATCTAGCGTCCTTGATTTCAAAGGCAACTAGAGCAAATACTTACATTTGGCATAGTTTGCCTACAAAAATAGTTATCAGGCAAGTATAAAGATGACTCCGTATAAAGGTCTTTATGGGAGGCCCTGCAGATCACCAACTTGAGGATCATATGCTTCTAGGGCCTAATCTAGTGGAGGAGATGAACAATCAAGTAAAATAGATACAAAAGAGATTGGCTACAACACAAAGTAGGCAAAAGAGTTATGCCAATTAAAGAAGAAGGCTCCTTGAGTTCCAGGCAGTTGATAGAGTGTTCTTGAAGATAAGCCCTCAGATAGGGATTATGAGATTTAGATATAAAGAAAAATTATCACCTAGATTCATTAGTCTGTACGAAATATTTAAATGAATAGGAGAATGCGCCTACGAGTTAGACATACCAAACAAGATGTCCTTAGTTCACAACATGTTCCATGTGTCAATGCTGAAGAAGTGTGAACTCGATCCCTCTCATATAATCCATTGGGAGGAGGTGGAGATCCAAGATGATGCCACATATAAAGAAGCGACAATTAGGATCCTCGACCGCAAGGTACAAAGTTTGAGAACGAAGGACATTCTCTTTGTCAAAGTTTTCTAAAAACAATTGGGGTAGAAGAGATCACTTGTGAGCTGGAAAGCAAGATGAAGGCTAAGTACCCTAACCTCTTTAGTAGAAGTACGTGACTAGACAACACCCAAGTAAATGAGTGCAAATTTCAAAGACAAAATTTGTTTTAAGGGGAGTAGGTTATAATACCCAAAAATTTGTACAAGAATTAAATAAAATATTTGAGTGGAATAAACTTTGAGAAAATCCATGAATTTGTGCACAAAAGATCTATGAGTCGGAACAAAACACAAAGAATCTACACTGAAAATGCTCTGACTACAATGGTAGTGAGAGGAACAATTGCAGTAGTGCACCAAGAATGCTCAGAAAGTCAAAAATAGAAACTTGCCAATTGATTACTGCAGTAATGGAAAAGAGTTGTGATAATGTGTCGAAAAGCCCAAAAATTGAATTAGAAACAAAAATAGACTACCATAGTAGGCTACAATAGTAATGTGACGAAAGATTGTGCAAACAGAATTTGGAATGTTGCCAATTCGCTATGGGAAGCCTCTAAACGCAATAACAACTTCTAAAACACAAACTTACTATTATATGGTGTGTGGGAAACAAGAAATATAGCATTTTAGAAAGGTTTCCATCATGTAGCCAACCCAAACCTTCCAAACCATGTCAAATTGAATTCTATATAAACCAAGGCTTGGGTACCCAATCTCCTCATCCCAGCAACAAAGAATCAATTCTCTTCTTGCTCTCCTAGTAGTATCTAAGCATCCCTAGTTGTTCTACATAGCCAACATACTTGTAGGAAGGCAAGTTAGTGATCAACTAGAGAGATTTGAAGGTACAAACAGAGATATAATGTAACACGCCAATTCTCATATGGACCTTCTAGTACATACGATGGTCGTCACCCGTAAAGAATTGGAATGTCACTTAAATCCTTCAGTCAGTTTTCCTTTAAAATGAAGTCAGGGAAATTTTTTTTGTTTAATAAATAGTCAATTTCAATACAATTCGTTAAATTATCCGAGTAAAACAAACAGAGATTAAATCAGAAATTTAAAAGCACCCATCTGAATAAAAGTTTTTTTTTTCAACATTCAACAAAACCAAAAAACATTATGATTAAATAGTTCGAGTCATACATTCCAGAACATTAATTTTGCAAGTAAACTGTAAAGTAAGAAAATTAAAATACATACTTAGCTTATTTAGATTTTTAACAAAAGGAAAGCTCGAGTACAAAAAGTCTAGGCGGATAGCCTATTTGGACAAAATGATATTGGTCACTTATGCTCCACTCTTGTGAGAACTAGTAAAATAAATATTAGGTGAGCTCAAAAGTCCAGTGGATCATTTCTACACATCACACGCATTATACAGATCAAAACCCAAAACATTACAAGCATTTCTAAACATCAGGCATTTCAGACATTCATTTGGTCTTTGGTTGGAGTCTAAAACTGCAAGAGGGGTAATATGCCTCTCGATATTCCCCGTGATCCAATCTAATCCCAGAAGGTATTGAGTACCATCTAAAATCAGTCGTGTCTTAGTATCACAATCTAAGAGAGAGTACTTATTGCAGCTCATACTATTTTTCAAAAACTTTGAGTTGTCGCAGGCAGCTTAGGGATGGGAATACCAACGATCCGCCCTGTAACGAGACAATCTCAAGCGGTGGCATATAGGAGATATCGTCTCAATCTGCTTTAGGCTCGTCGATCACACCGGTACGTGGATTCTTAATAATCTTTTAATCTTATTTTAGTTTTCAAGCAGGGTCAATCCAGCCAAGTCAACACACAACTAATATTTAATCAAGTAAATAATTCATGCAAATATTATGATAAATGAAATGAGTGAGTGATTGAATATTTTAGTGCAATTTCTATAAGTGCATGTAAAGAAATAATGAACAAGGCATCATATTATCATCAAAACACTTCAATCAAGTCAAACAATTTCATTAACATAATCTTAAATATCCTAAAACTACCAAATCAAAATGTTTTGAATTTAAAATTCGTATAATACGGATGAGTAAGGAAATCTCACCCACCTGGATCTCTGGGTTTCCTTCGATTCCGTTCGTTGCTAGAGTTTATTTTAAAAATGTCAATCTGCAATTGAAAATCATTAAAGTAATTATCTTTAAGATCTTTCTTCTTTTCCTAATTTAAATAAAATAATTTCCTAACTAAAGGATCTGTTGTATATTTCCATGGCTTTTAATTTAGTAATTTTTAATTAGTTAAAATAATTTTTATATTCACATTCATGTGTTAAAATTATTTAAAATAAATATTTCTCAATCTCTTAATCTCTATAATTTAAATAATTTATTTATATTTTAAATAAATTAATTATGAACAAAATAAGACTTCTAGATAACCTAAGTTTAGTTTCAATGTTTAAGTTTTCATTTATTTCTTATAATAAATTCAGAGCTTTCAGAATTTTATTCTTCATGTTTTTAACTAATTTAAAATAATTAAATTTTAAGTCTCGAATATTATTTCTCACCTATTATATAAAGATTATTCTTAATTAAATTAAGATTTTAATAGTAAAAATCTTTTAAACTTAGATTGTATCCGCATAATTCTTTAATTTAAGTTTTCTAAAAATATTAAATTTTCTTTTCAAATATTCTAAACATTTAAAATAAATTAAATTATTTTACTAATTTACTTTGAACTTATATGTTTTAGTTTAGATTACAAAAATTTAATAATTAAATAAATAAATGAATAGCCAAAGTAAATTTTTTTTTGTACCTTTTCGAATTTGTTACTCTTTCGGAGTTAACGTTTGCGTCCAACAATTCAAGTCAATCTTGCACGCTCAACTCGTTCGATAATTGTCACACGTACTCTATTTATTTCTAGCAATCCTTATCTGTTTTCAAGCTTCAATCAACATTTTTGAACTTAAAAAATTTTATAGCTTCCTCTGTTTTCGACAATCAAAACCAAAAATCCAGCAATTGAAGTCTTTGCTTCCTTCCACCTTCTTCTTCATAATGCAGCAGCTTAACTACTTTATCCAACTTAATTTCCAGCAAGATCAGCCCATTCAACTAACATGAAACACTTTCAGAAATCTCAATCCACGCTCAACTACTCAATCTCTTTCAATCCCCAACCAAAGTCATGAATTGCACCATACATTAAGATTTCAACTAAAAGATGCACAAATCAAGCTTCAAATGGAATTTATACCCAGAAAATTCAACATCATTCCTCTGTTTTAACCATCAGAAAACCAAAAAAATGAATCAAAAATTTCGGTTGTTGCCCCTTCTATTTCGGCCGAACGCACCTTTCAAATCCACCCCAAAAACTAGATTTTGGTTTCTTCTTCTGTTATACAACGCCCCAAACCAGGATTTCAATCAAGAGTTCAGGTTTTTTTTTCCATTATTACACCAAACGGCCCCCTGTTTTCAACGACTGAAAAACCTAGAAATTTAAGGGAGATTTGCAGCCATCATCTTCAATTTTCTGTTGAACAAACTCAAGTGTTTGAATAACAAATTCCAGATTTTGCCCAAAATCATGAACAAGAATTTAAACCCACGAAAATCTGATTTTTTTTTTAACCAAACGAAATCTGATTTGGATGCCCCAAAAATCCAGAAATTCAAAGCCCTAATCTCGGATTTCTCCTTTCTTCTTCAATACCCTTGGTTCGTGCTATGTTTTAACACCCTAAACCCAAAATTTCGAATCCAACTTTCAGTTTCCAGCTCATTTCAAACCTAGAAAATTTGAATTCCAACCTTCAAACTTTCCTCTCTTCTTCGATTCTTCACTTCAATGCTCACAGACGGCCATTTTTTGCCCCTACCAGATTTTTGGATCTTGTTTTTCTGATTTTCTTCTTCTTCTTCTTCAATGTCCAAATCTCTCTTTCACCACCCAATTTCTTTCAAGTTCTAATTCACTGCCAAACCAGAATTTTCAAGTTTGGTCGTGAATTTTTTTTTCCAGTTTTTCTTTTTTTTTTTTTTTTTCCCAACCGGTTGCTCAAAGAAAATCAGAAATCCATATTTTCTGGATTTTTTCCGAATTATTATTATTCTTTTGTTTTGTAAAGTTTTAATCACCCACTTAATAATTTTGTCAAACAAAATGATTCAACATTAATTTCATTTCTCATTTTATTTAGTATGATTATTTTATTTTATTTATTATTTAAATTTTATTTGTGACTAATAATCTCATCAAACATGAATTGATTCGATATTTCATTCTCAACAATAATTTCTTTAATAAAAAAAAACTTTCAATACTAAATTTCGTTTTTCAAGCTATTTCAAGCTAATATTAGATTTATTTGTTTATTTTATCTTATTATATACATATTTATATTTTTTGATGAATTTCAAATTTGAAATTTTAATTTTTTAACATTAGTTTATATTTTAAAAAAACTTATATTTTCAAAAATTTTATATTTTTGACATGCACGAGCTACAAAATTTGTAGTTGTTACAACACCAATCATGATAAACATCAAAATATTCATTTCACCTAACTATATTGCTGTAAAGCATAGTTTTTATCATTTTATCATTATTATTATTATTATTATTATTATTATTATTATTATTGTTGTTGTTGTTGTTGTTGTTGTTGTTGTTGTTGTTGTTGTTGTTGTCGTTGTTGTTGTTGTTGTTGTTGTTGTTGTTTTTTCTTCTTCCATTATCGACGTGTTCGTATTGCAAATTTATGGGTTGTTATAATCTATCTCCCTTCAAATCAAATTTCGTCCTCGAAATTTGAATGGAGTTATCGAGATAATGTGACCAACAGGTCATGATATTTCCACAGGACCATAACCATGAAATGTTTTTGGTCCTGAGGCTGTGTACCTTACGAGTAAATGGTTGATAGCTTGTTCCTCATAAGTTTGATCTTGTCAGGTGATGAATCTGGCATCACTTGTACTTCTATAGCACCATTATATGGCAATGTATACTACACTTCCGCTGCGCCACTTTGATGTTGAGTTCAACACGAGGACGTCCCATCCTAATACTAGTTTCACCCAAGCATGCTTAACTGTGGAGTTCTGATGGGATCCGGTGCATTAGTGATGGTATGATTGCACCCTTACTCCCTTGTTCTAATTTGTCGTCAGGCCACAAATACAATCCTTTGCTCTAGTGTCTTATTTCCATTCTAATAGTAGAAGTGGTTGCAAAAATTTTGATGTCTTTTTATAGTAAATTTTCACCTACTGATCAGTCCGATATCTAGGGATATTTATGACTAATGTGGTTTTACATTTACAATATTTCTTGAACTCCCATTACTTCTACACATATAACTAAGTCCTCTAACACTCCAGTAATCTATTTACTAGTTTCAGTCCATTTTCAATATATAAATACCAATATACCTATATTTGAAATTTATACTCTATGGGACTTAATTCAATTTTTAAGTGCATAGCACAATAATCAAGAACACATAACTCCTCCTGCAGGAGTAGGGTTCATCTGTGTATGAATTGCACAAAGCTAGGTGTGATCTTCTTGTTGTAACTGCTGAAGATCTACTACTAACGCTCTAATAGGACAGTCTCGAGCTAAATGTCCTTTCTGATTACAAGTAGAACACGAGCCTAATCTCTTGGCCTGCTTCTTCTGCTCACTACTCATTTGTCATAGCCTAGTCTGCAGAGACTGCTGCTTGGTAGTTGTCTTATAATTCCTAGCGAAGACATCTCGAGGTTGCTGATTCTGTTGTCTACGTTGTTTTTTCTGGGGCTTCCCCCAATCTGTTCCAGCTGTGCTTTCTTGTGCTTGGCTTTTAATGCTTGTTCTTATCCCAGGTCATTCTCTATCCTTTGCACTCTCATTACTGTCTCCCTTAGATTGGTCAGCCTCAATGGAAAGATAATCTTCTTGATTTTTATCTTCAGACCCTCTATAAATTTTTCAGTCTTTAATTTTTCATCTCTCACAAATTCCAAAATATACTTAGACAGTTCAGTAAATTTTTATTCGTATTCCAATACTGTAATTGTCGTCTGCTTCAATTTTATGAAATATAATTGTAACTGCTTTGTCCTCTCTATAGGGAGAAATGTATCATAGATTAAGGTTTCAAACTCATCCCATGTTAAACTTGAGCCATCAATAACAAGGTCATTCTCAATCACCTTCCACCAATAATACGCCGGTCCCACCAACTAGTGCGCTGCTAACGCCACCCTCCTAGTTCTAGTCACTCCCATAGCATTCAGGTGCTGATTCATTTCAATAAGCCACCTTTCTGCTGCAAAGGGATTAGTCATACCTTCAAAAGTACTAGGTTATAGCTTCTAGAATTCAATCAGCAAATCTCGTTGCTCCTTGTCATAAATAAGTGATCTACCCCGTGGCTCTGTCTCTATAGGTCTATCCATCTGATATGACTGAGGTTGTAGCTGTACTTGAAGCTCCGGTGATACTGGTGACTGCACCTGTGTCTGACTAGGTATTGAAAACTGTGGCAAAACGGATGGCTGCAAAATTCTCTCTACTTGCTCCACCAGTCCTGGAGTGATTTCTGATCTCTCTTTGAGAAATCTTTGCTATCAATTCTGGGATTACCCAAGTCTTCAAGGACACTGCCATCCTTGATGTACTCTCACCACCAAGTACTGGTTCATCTATCGCCTCTTCTTTGACCATATTTTCCTAGTTCTGCCCCTTTTCCTCGATAAGATCTACAAGTCAAAAACTTGCTTCAATGTTCACTAATCTATTCATATTAAAGTTACTTGAGATATCATATCTTCAATTGTCATTTTGTGATTTTAGATTAGTATGTGTCCTATTTTTAGTAGAAAGATTGTGAAAATAGCCTTCTTTCTGAATTAACGTTGAAAAGAGTTACAAATTCACTGTCTCTGATGCGATTTACTACAAGAACTATAATGGATTAACTCAGGTCTCATGGCTTCCTATGCACCTATACCCTTTCGCATTTATCGTGCTAATGTAACTCTAGGTGCATTGTCTCTAAGTTCTTGCTTTGTTTCAGTTGTCTAGGGGTTTACGTTTCTAAGCCAGTAGTATTTCGTCTGTTTCTAGGTACAGGAGTTTGGGTTATAATATTTTAATTACTCAACTACATATATAACAAACAATTACCCAACACACAAGCAAACAATACAATCTAGTATAATGCAACCCCAAGTTTCCATCTATGCTTCCAGGTCTGCGTGCCCCATCCCACACTCGCCTTTCCACACAGACTTCCACCTAGAATTATATTACACCCAAACAATGGCGCAAGTGTCTCGATATCCATGACTGCAAATGTCTCGCCATGTTTAACCGAATCTTTAGTTAAACATAGCGCGACAGTGCACCCACAGACGTGTCTTAAGGCTGACGCAAGACCCACCGTATTGTACTGCCCCATCCTAGTACAATATAGTGCATACAAGTTTAGCCAAAGAAATCAATCACTCGCCAAACATGGTCCTTCATTCTCCGAATCTAGGATTCTTCCATATCCCCAAATCCCTATGCACCCCATCCTACATAGAGACCAGAGATACATGCTCCTCCCAAACTCGGGTCCTGACCAAACAAGTGTGCATTCAAACATGTTATCAGTTTCTAGCCTCTGCCCTAAAAGCTTTTAATTATTTATGATCCACTGTGCCTTCTAGACAACACCCAATTTCTACCTAGACCTATGATCTTAGTATTTCACTTGGCTAATATATTCTTCAGTAGGATTGCCAAGCTTGACCTCATAAAACTTCTATGTGACACCCCCATCTTTAGTTCTGGACCTTTCTTGCGTAGGCATCAACTCTCAAGGACGTCTTTCCAAAGTAGAAGTCAAATCGTCAGGAATGTCTACCCCGATAGACATCAAACTCTCAAGGATGCCTACCAGTACTCAAGTCACACCTGCGACTGTGAACTCAAGCACGTGGGCGTAACCCTATTTTTTCGCAGACTTCCAGCCACCTAGTATTAATCCCTATCCAGCTTTATATAATTACTTCTTATGATATCATCGGCCCCAAGTCTTAGACCTTTCCTGAGTAGCGATCAACCCTCTAGGACTTTTAGTCAACATAAAGGTCAACCCTTTGGTACATACTTCCGAAGAAGAAGATTTAACCAGATCCGCCCTTCAAGGACCTTTATCCTGAAAGAAGGTCAACTATCAGGGACAACTACTAGTATTCTGTCCCCCCAACTCGAGTAAGATAACATCACTCACTCTCCTCTAGACTTCTACCCATTCTACCACTTTTCAAAATTATATTCAGAAAAATTCATTTTTCGATGAAGTTAAATCCAATGAAATTCATTTTTAGTGAAAATCAATTCCAATGAATCCAAGTCTAGCCCAGTGTATCATAATATTGGGCTTCGGTCATTTTTCCTTTAAAATGAAGTCAAGGAAATTTTTTTTGTTTAATAAATGGTCAATTTCAATACAATTCGTTAAATTATCCGAGTAAAACAAACAGAGATTAAATCAAAAATTTAAAAGCATGCATTAGGATATGTTTTTTTCAACGTTCAACCAAACTGAAAAACATTATGATTAAATAGTTCGAGTCATACATTCCAAAACATTAATTTTGCAAGTAAAATGTAAGGTAAGAAAAATAAAATACATACTTAGTTCATTTAGATTTTCAATAAAAGGAAAGCTCGAGTACAAAAAGTCTAGGCAGATAGCCTATTTGGACAAAATGATATTGGTCACTTATGCTCCACTCCTATGAGAACCTGTAAAATAAATATTGGGTGAGCTCAAAAGCCCAGTGGATCATTCCTACACATCACACGCATTATACAGATCAAAACCCAAAACATTACAAGCACTTCCAAACATTAGGCGTTTCAGACATTCATTTGGTTTTTGGTCGGAGTCTAAGACCAAAAGAGGGTTAAGATGTCTCTCGGTATTCCCCGTGATCCAATGTAATCCCAGAAGGTATTGAGTACCATCTAAAATCAGTCGTGTTTCAATATCATAGTCTAAGAGAGAGTACTTACTGCAGCTTATACTGTTTTTCAAAGACTTCGAGCTATCGCAGGCAGCTCAGGGGTGGGAATACCTATGATCCGTCTTGTAGCTAGTCAATCTCAAGCGGTGGCATATAGGAGATACCACATCGATCCGCTTCAGGCTCGTCGATCGCACCGGTACGTGGATTCTTAATAATCCTTTAATCTTCTTTTAGTTTTCAAGTAGGGTCAATCCAACTAAGTCAACACACAACTAATATTTAATCAAGTAAATAATTCATGCAAATATTATGATAAATGAAATGAGTAAGTGATTGAATACTATAGTGCAATTTCTATAAATGCATGTAAAGAAATAATGAATAAGGCATCATATTATCATCAAAACACTTCAATCAAGTCAAACAATTTCATTAACATAATGTTAAATATCCTAAAACTACCAAATCAAAATATTTTGAATTTAAAATCCGTATAATACGGATGAGTAAGGAAATCCTGCCCACCTGGATCTCTGGGTTTTCTTCGATTCTGTTCGTTGCTAGAGTTTGTTCTAAAAATGTCAATCTACAATTGAAAATCATTGAAGTAATTATCTTTAAGATCTTTCTTCTTTTCCTAATTTAAATAAAATAATTTCCTAACTAAAGGATCTGTAGTAAATTTTCATGGCTTTTAATTTAGTGATTTTTAATTAGTCAAAATTATTTTTATAGTCACATTCGTGTGTTAAAATTAATTAAAATAAATATTTCTCGATCTCTTAATCTCTATAATTTAAATAATTTATTTATATTTTAAATAAATTAATTACGAAACAAAATAAGACTTCTAAATAACCTAAGTTTAGTTTTAGTGTTTAAGTTTTTATTTATTTCTTATAATAAATTCAGAGCTTTCAGAATTTAATTTTTAATGGTTTTAACTAATTTAAAATAACTCAATTTTCAGTCTCAAATATTATTTCTCACCTATTATCTAAAGATTATCCTTAATTAAAATAAGATTTTAATAGTAAAAATCTTTTAAACTTAGATTGTATCCGCATAATTCTTTAATTTAAGTTTTCTAAAAATATTAGATTTTCTTTTTAAATTTTCTAAACGTTTAACATAAATTAAATTATTTTACTAATTTACTTTAAACTAATATTTTTTTTAGTTCTAGATTACAAAAATTAAATAATTAAATAAAAAAAATGAATAACTAAAGTAAATTTTTCGTACCTTTTCGAATTTGTTACCCTTTCGGAGTTCATGTTCGCGTTCAACAATTCAAGTCAATCTTGCACACTCAACTCGTTCAACTATCGTCACACGTACTCTATTTATCTCTAGCAATCCTTAACTGTTTTCAAGCTTCATTTAACATTTTTGAACTTAGAAAATTTTATAGCTTCCTTTGTTTTTTACAAACAAAACCAAAAATCTAACAATTGAAGTCTTTGCTTCCTTCCACCTTCTTCTTCATAATGCAATAGCTTAACTACTTTATCCAACTTAATTTCCTGCAAGATCAGCCCATTCAACTAACATGAAACATTTTCATAAATCTCAATCCACGCTCAACTACTCAATCTCTTTCGATCCCCAACCAAAGTCATGAATCGCACCATACATCAAGATTTCAATTAAAAGATGCACAAATCAAGCTTCAAATGGAATTTATACCCAGAAAAATCAACATCATTCCTCTGTTTTAACCACTGGAAAACCAAAAAAATGAATCAAAAATTTCAGTCGTTGTGATGAATATTGTATTACTACAATTCTGAATGAGCAATTACATGTTACATAGGACTATTTATAGTTGAATAATAGAGCAAAAAAGGAAAAATAAAAAGATACGGAAGATATTATACAATATCTATAATTAAATATAATTAATATCTTACAATATAAAATCTAAGTTATAATATAATGATATCTAAGATATTACAATATAATATCTTATATAATAATATCTTAGATATCTATAACATCCCCCCTCAAACTCAAGGTGGTAGGGAAGAAGCCATCTTTAGTTTGTCAACCAAGAGTCGATGACGGCTAGGTGGGTGTGTTTTAGTGAAAATATCAGCAAGTTGATCGGAAGATGCAACGTGGGTCAAACAAAGTGTATTTTGTTTGATGTGCTAATGACAATCAATCTCAATGTGTTTGGTTCGTTCGTGAAACACGTCATTATGAGCTATTTGTATAGCACTCGTGTTATCATAGTGAAGAGTGGAATTAGAAGAAAAAGAGACTCCCATGTCTTGCAACAGCCATCGAATCCATAACAACTCAGAAGTGGTATCTGCTAGAGCGCGGTATTCCGCTTCTGTGCTGGAGCGTGAAACAAATGTTTGTTTCTTGCTTTTCCAAGAGATTAATGATGATCCGAGAAGAAAACAATATTCGATAATAGACCGACGATCAGTAGGATCACCGGCCCAATCAACATCCAGAAAGGCATGAAGGTCTAAGGAGGAGTGAGCAAAGAAATGAAGACCATAGAACATGGTACCTTTTACGTACCGCAGTATACGTAAAACTACTGCATAATGAGAAGATCTTGGAGCATGCATAAACTGACTCACGAGTTGAACAGCGTAAGATATATCAGGCCGAGTAATAGTAAGATAGATAAGGCTACCAACTAGTTGTCTATACAACGTAGCATTTGGTAGAGGCATACCATCATTAGGCAGTAACTTGACATTTGTTTCTAAGGGACTATCGACAATTTTACTGTAAGTCAAGCCGGCACGAGATAAGAGATCAGAGGCATACTTAGCTTGAGTGAGATAATATCTATTAGAAATTGATGTAACTTCTAGGCCTAAGAAGTAGCTTAGTGTGCCCAAATCTTTCATTTCAAAAGTCTGGCCAAGGAATGTTTGCAAGTCATGAATTCCTGAAACATCATCTCCTGTAATAACCATGTCATCAACATAAAGTAGGAGAATAATAATACCAGCCTCTGTGCGTCGTAGAAACAAGGCAGAGTCATAAGAGCTAGGTTTGAATCCCTGTTTTGAGAGTACAGAGCTGAACTTGGCAAACCAGGCTCTAGGAGACTGTTTGAGACCATATATGGCTTTACGAAGATGACAAACTTTTCCTGGTGGATAGTTAAGTCCTTGAGGAGGTTGTAAGTAAACTTCCGCAAGTAAGTCTCCATTAAGAAATGCATTTTTGACATCCATTTGGAGCATCTTCCACTTGCGAATGGCAGAAATCGCAAGTAAAGAGCGAAAAGTCGTGAGGCGAGCAACTGGAGCAAAGGTTTCCTCATAATCAATACCGTATTCCTGTGTTAAACCTCGAGCAACAAGTCGTGCTTTATAGCGTTCTATGGAGCCATCGACACGAGTTTTAATCTTGAACACCCATTTACTTCCTACTACAGTTTTACCTTGAGGCAAGTCAGTTAGATGCCAAGTATGAGTTGTTTCCATAGCCTGGAGTTCTTCGGCTATAGCTTGTTGCCATAAAGGGTCAGATTTGGCCTCGCGATAGGTGGTTGGCTCGTATAAAGTGGCTAAAGCAAAAAAATAATGATAATCTTGAAGGTGGGGTGGAAGAGTTCTTACCCGATTAGAACGTCGTAGTTCAGATGTAGGAATAGACTCAAGTGATGTGTTGATTGGATCAGCCGACGTTGCAGGTAAATTAGTTTCGTTAGATAAGTTGGAGGTTGATGAGCTTGCTTCATCTACATTAGAGTCAGACAATATCTCTAGAGAGGAATCAATGAACAAGAAAGGGAACGAGGTGATGGGGATGATGTGTAAAGAGACATAAACGGTCAATGTTCCCAGAATTGCACATGGCGAGATATATGTAGTCTTTGTGCAATGGGATCATAACAACAGTAACCCTTATATTCAATGCCATAACCAAGAAAACAACAAAGTCGGGAACGAGGTTCTAACTTGGAATGTTCATGCGGAGGGAGTAAGACAAAACATGCACAACCAAATGTTTTTAATACGGAATAATCAGGTGTTTTTCCGTAAAAGATTGCATATGGAATTTGGCCAGCTATAGTGGAGGATGGAATACGATTAATAGTGTAGATGGCAGTGAGTGCAGCTTCTCCCCAAAAATGTTCAGATAGTTGAGAGGAAAGAAGAAGAGATCGAACAGTATCCAAAATGTGTCGATGTTTTCTTTTAGCACGACCATTCTGCTGAGAGGTATATGGGCATGAGCGGTGGTATAAAGTCCCACAACTCTTTAGAGTTTCAAGAAAGGCAATGGATGTGTATTCTGGGGCGTTGTCACCACGAAATATTTTGATCTTTTTCCCAAATTGAGTGTGAATCATTTTTTGAAAGGAACGAAAAACATCAAGCAATTCTGAACGATCTTTTGAGAGATATAACCACGTATATCTTGAAAAGTCATCAATAAAGATCACAAAATATCTAGATCTACCTTTTGTAGGTATGGGAGCAGGACCCCAGATATCAGAATGGACGAGATTAAAAGGGGCTGATGAAATAGATTCACTTTTATTGAAGGGTCAGGTGCTTTGTTTGCTCAGTTGACAATGAATGCAATCAAATTTTTCAAAATTGACTTGACCTAGACAACCAGTAGAAGGTAAAGTTTGAATTCGAGACAAAGATGCATGCCCAAGGCGTGAATGCCATAAACCACAGGTAGTAACTGACACAACAATAGAAGGAGTAAAGGAAGGTACATGTAGAGAAGTAAGCTAAAAAAAACGACCAAATTTACTCCCGGTCCCAATCAGCCGCCCCGTCTTCTGATCTTGCACGTCACATCCTTTATCAGAAAAAGTTACAATGCAACCATTTTCGACAAGTTGACCAACCGAAAGAAGATTAAGGGACAATTTAGGAACAACAAGTGTGTTGGGAAATGAGAGATTAGGTGTGGAGATATTACCAATAGAACTAACAGTCATACTTGAGCCATCAGCAGTATAGATAGAAGAAATGGGTGGAGTGTTGTTACTAAGTGATACTAATGAACTATCGGAGGTCATGTGATTGC
>JAJIYU010006497.1:0-20514 GCA_030144865.1 Tinospora cordifolia
ACATAGTTGGAAATGTAGTAGAGACAAAAAAGGTTGGATCCTTGGATTGGTTGGCAGATTCTTCTCATGTTCAATTCATTTTAGATGAGAAGATCAGAAGATTTCAAAGTTCAAACTTTCTATTATTGCTGTTTTTATGGCAATCGTCAAGCCTTCAAATCTTTGATAATAAATCTGAGAAGAACAACTCAGCAACAAGGAAAAATAGTGCTAGACAAGAATGAAATGTTAATAGTATAATATATTTCAGTATTTAATTTATAGGTCTCTAGTTACTATGATTAATATTTTTATTATAAGTTTCTTCTTTTTTTTTTTTTATTTGAAACAGAAACTCAGATATATTAATTATAAAAATATGTACAAAATGCCAGATGAGGTATCCGAGCTTTACAAATCAATACAACGTTCAATAGATTGTAAAATATTACTCCCTTTACATAACCAATCCCCAAATGAGTATCCCATGCATAATTCAGTGTGACTAATCCATGTAGCAAAAAGGTTGTTTGACCGTTCCCATAGCGTCCTAGCTGTCTTCTTTTTATTAGAGAAAATCCTAGAGTTTCTCTCCTCCCACATTGCGTACCAAACAGCAGCCAAGATGACTTTCCTGTACGGCTTGAGTTTTGGGGATATGTCATCTCCCCTGTATTAACTTTCCGAAGGATCACTTCCCTAGCGAAGAACTTAACTTAAGAAGGGATGGGCACCTTCCAAACTTCATTAGTGTATCAACAAATTATGACCTGAATGGGCTAGTTTTAAATACTAAATCCACAACATATTTTCATTTTGATGAATTTATAACCAGTGTTTTATGACCATGCCTAAACAAAGACTAGTTTATGGCTTGGGCCATTTGCAACTAAATTCCCAATCTCATTGTTAAGGTAACTAGTGGGACTTTATGAAACTTTTTTAAAAGTTTGAGGGCGGTTGTGTAAATGTAAGTTCTAAGATTCGTTATTCCTCATATTGCTACATATGTGATTGTGTAGCTTGAGTGCTAGCATACATTTAATTCTAGTTATAATCCTATTTTCTAACTATATAGAGAGATAAAACTAAATTTTATTTGCATGGACACTTCACCTAGGCAACGCTTGGGCACTCCCTCGCTTAGGCTGCTAAATAGTTTGAAAATTAGGTGAATTTGCTCCCAATGGCATTGGCGTGGTGGTTGCCTCGGATACAACGCTTCTGAATTTTGCGATGTCGAGACTTATGTCTCGAGTTCAAGTCACTCATCCGTTAATTTAGTCTTCTGATTTCTCCAAAGTCCTAGTCTTATGGTGGGCATGTACATCCCGTGGTGGACTAGTTGAGCTTAAGCCTGGAAACCACCATGTTACAAAAAAAAGGGCGAATTTTGCTGAAATTACCTAAGCTATTTCAGTATTTTAGCCAATTGAATTAGAGTTACAACGTAAGAAAAAAAAATCGAAAATTGCCAAAAAAATCTTGGAGAATCAGTGAAGGTTTTCAAAAATTGTTAACTTTGGTGAAGTTTGAAAAAAAGAATGTGATTTTAAGCTATATCTGTATATATGTAGTGATATATTACTTGATATAAATATGTGATGTGCAATATGCGACATAAACATCATTGATGTAAGAACATGTCTTAAACCATTATATGTCAAAGGTATCTATTTTAAGTTTGCTTTGATCATATGTAGTAGTAATCTTGCATATTTTAGAATCTTTATAAAAATTCTTTAGACTTTTCTCTATATTATTGAATTTTGCAAAAGTTCTCTAAGACTTCTTGAACTTCTTCGAAGTTCAAATTAATTCAAATTTTTTGAAGTTGAAGTTTAGAGCAAAGTTGAAGTTTGAACCTTGGCTACCTTGACTGCTCCATAACGCTGTTGACACCTTGATAAGAGAGCAAATTCTATCTCCATGAAATATTGAAGAAGACACGTATCTTGAGAGTGAAAGAGCACAACAAAATAATATTTTTAAGACTTTAAGTACTTCTAGAATTACTTTCTTAATGAATGGCCTCATCCACATAGACCAATTAGGATGATAACTTCATCAAAATAAATATGGATAAAGTATAATGATCATAAGGATGTTGGAACTCATATTAGAGCACTTCCACATTAAATTTATGAAACCAAGTATATGGTGAGTGTTTTGACGTATGAATGGCCTTTTGGAATTGACATCCCATATTTTATTGAGCTTAACTAACAATAATTCCCAATATTTGCTTTTGGTATCATGCTTTAAATTCTTTGACACTTGGTATTTTTAAAGTTTATCTCTGATATAGGCTCTTCTGGTACTTAGATCTGAATGTTGATAATAGTTGATAATAGTATGCATACAATTATTGTATTATCTGATCACTAAAGTTTGCAAAAAGTATTCAACTCTAGTTGTTTTTTTTTTCTGAGTCTTTTTTTTTAAAGTTAATAAAGTATTTGATGTTCCTGCATTTTTTTTACACATTTTTTGGGATTTGCTCTTAATTCCCCTTTTCTTCCTCCCCTGGGTAAATATTGAGACCTACTCCTTGTACTGCCTTGAGGCTTACACCTCGCCTCCCAACTGAAACCAATCTTGATTATGTCTGAAACTTCTTAAAACTTTGTTGCTCATTATTGTTTTTTCATTAACATATTGAGCTAATTTTGCCTATTCATGGATGATTTATTTGATTTTTTTTTTCTATACTATCTTTGCTTGATCTTGTAGGAAATGCTTGTCTTTGCAGACTGTTCTTGAAACTGTTGTTCAAGAAATCCAAAGGCTTTTAGAAGCACAACCAATGTTGCTTTTTGCAACAAAAACAACCTTATCAGGGGATGGATCTTCTACGAGTGAGCTCAAAAGGTTCATACATAATTGTGGTCCAATTTTGGAAATATTTTTTAATTTTTATGGATCCCCTTTATTCTATGTGGCCTTGTTGGAGTAATTTTTTGTTCAATGATATTATATCGAAGAAAGCTGTTTTTATTATTTTCTTTTAATAATTGTCTTTGTATTAAATTTGAGGGTTGGTGGTCTTAAAAGTTAAACAATATTTGGGATGGAGGTTTATGAACCAATTTTATATTGAAATAGAAGGCAATATTTATTTCTATTATTTTATTTCGAGGGCATAGCATTTACATAACTCTTGTAATTTGAATCTTGATAAAGATTTTTATCTTTATTCCCTTTCTCGACTTTTATACCATATCATGATGCTCTTTCAAGGGTAAAAGTTGACACTTACCTGTAGTTGAATGCTATTCTGGTCTTCTTCTGCCTTTATCTTCCATTGATTGTTAATGGATCACTCTTTCTAGCTGATGCACCTCAAGTTCTTGGTTGTATGTATTCAAACTAAGTTCATCGATTTTCTCTCATTTTATCTTCAGTTGTGGCTATGCCTTTAATTTCTCAGTTATGTTCATTTCTAATTCATCAGATATCCATTTTCTTTAACATGTTCTTTTCTTATTTCCCAGCATTTTGTTCTATAAAGTTTGGCTGGCCTAATTGTATTGTTATGAAATTTTCCTTACAACTTTAAAAGGGTGCTTTGAGTACACAATTCTTGGGTGCCTTCTTTCTTAATTTATCTTGCTTTGAACTCTATGATTCACTTCCCTCACCTTTTCCTCCCTCCTGCTTTTTTAGTACCTGGAACCTGTTGGTATTCGATCACTGTTACCATATGTTCATCAGTATCTGTATTTCTACATATGTTAATATTATATCTAATATATCTTGTCTTGGTCATAGTCCTAAACAAATCTTAAACTTCTAAGATTCTTAAACCCCTAGCTTGACATAGTGCACAATTCTTAGATGCCTTCTTTCTTAATTTATCTTGCTATTAACTCTATGATTCACTTGATCACTTCCATCACCTTTTCCTCCCTCCTGCTCTTTTAGCACCTGGAATCTGTTGGTGTTTGATCACTGTTACTGTATCTTCATCAATATCTGTATTTCTACATACGATAATATTACATCTTATGTATCTTGTCGTGGTCGTAGTCCTAAACAAATCTTAAAATTCTAAGATTCTTAAACCCCTAGCTTTACGTTTACTCCAGATTTAGTTTCATTAATAAGAATTTTTCAGCATAACAGAAAACACCATGTAATATTTTATCGAATATGTTCTGTCAAATCCTTAATCATTGCTAGAGGATAACGGAAGTGCTAGTGTGGTTGGATGAATACCTAAAAATGCTAAGGATTGACCATGGAGAAATTTTCTATGTGGTGCATCAGATTTTTGGCAGTGGATACTCTAAGCTTCTATGCTGACAGCATCTTAAACAATGATAAGCTGTTCTGTTTGATTAGTTCTAGTCCTAATGAGAACCAATGCTCAACCTTGGAAGGGTTTGTTATGAATTTCTGAAATAGTCCACATGCATTTAAATGATTGAGAAAAAGATTTATTGTGGTAAAAAAGTTAAAAGCCTTTCAAAGAGAGAAAAGTTCTGAATTGTGCAAACGTTTGCATTATTGATATTTTCCATTTCGAAACTTGTGAAATATCAATTGCAGTAATGACTAAAATGAGGGCATTGTTTAGTTCTTTGGGTGGAGTAGCTTATGGTTGCACTGATTGAGTTTGCTGTTCTTGAGCCATGAAATAATGACTTAATGAAATTAGATGTTGATTATGGTGTCTTAAATATGGAATTATGCTGTATCCTTCACTAGTTTAGTATCTTAGGTTTCTTCACAACACAAGAATATAGTGTTCAAGAGATGGATTCATGCCATGCATTGCACAGTATCACACATACCTTTTTATTGAGCAGAAAAAAATGATGCATGGGAGTGAGTAAAGCATCCATGTAACTAAGGCGGTTTATTGTGATTTAGCTTAATCAATGTTATGTTATGATCCTGAATTCTTGATTTGCAAGAACGAAGCTTATTAATTAGCATTAGTTCATTTGTGGGCCTGTAGTCATCATTCTGCCGAAAATTTTCTGGACTGGACGTATCTCTTTTGTCACGTTGACAAGTTTAGTATCAGTTGAGCTTTGATAAGGGAAAGGAACATTGACATCTAGATTGACACTTGAATCTCTAATTCATTGATTTATTTACATGCTCCATTTAACAGGAATGCTGGAAAATCTGTAGATAGCTCAGAATCAAAAAGATTGAGAGGTTTCCGGAAGCATGTCTATCGTGAATACATGCCTTCAATCTGGCAGGTGACAGATTATTTATAATTTGGAATCGAGTATGATACGCGGAAGTTTTAAATTGAGAACTCATCTAATATGGAAACAAATCATCACTATTTATTTCGCTGTGTCAAATCCAATTGTGCATCACTTTTCTGAAACTCTGGGACATCAAGAGCACATCTTAGTCTGTAAAAAATTGTTGCAATGCAATCTATTGCTACCTGAATTACATCTGTTTGATGTTCAATCTTATCTATTCATTCATCCCAAAGGAGTTGAATGTGGACATGGGGTTTATGTTAAATGCGCATCAGGTTTTCTTACTTGAAGTGGTCCATGTCTAATTTGGATATTCTGGTTGATAATTTCAATACCTGGATTTTTCTGATTCATAAAAGTGTTGAATAACTGTTCCTTTTCCTTGTTTTTTGCAGTTATTTATTACACACAGAATTCTTTTACACGTTTCAGGTTTGATATGCAGTCACTTTTGCTGCAATTCTGGTCAACTAAGTGCACGCTTGAGAGTTTTTAAAAATTAACACTCCATCCTCCTCATCGTTCTTGGTAGCCCATTCTTTCTTCTATTGTATTTGCAGATGATTATGTTGGTAGCAGTGAACATCAAAATCACCGTATGTTCAAATGTGAATGGCTGCTCCCACCTCTTGATATCTATGAAAAATTTGTTGTGGCTGATGTAAGAACTGATATTTCTCTTAATGAATGTAGATCTTGCCTTCAATTCTCTTATATTCTTTTTTTTTTTTTTTAATATTTCTTATTGAGGGTTTTCATTTTTTTGTCAACTATTTCATGCAGGCTGGAATCTTCATGGTTCCGTGAAGTTTATCAATCCTAACTTGGAAGTTCTAGTGGCTTACAGCTTAATGTCCCATGATTTAAGGCTCCTATCTTTATACTAAATTTCTTTAATACATCTTTGTGATTTCAAGCTGGTGTGATTTGTTTGCAGCTCAATTTTTGTCAGATATTATCATCCTGGTGGCTGGTATCTCTACAGTTGGATGAACTTCATGTTCATTACCTAAGAAGATCTAGGGACTTGCAGATTAGTTTCTTCTGGTTTCAGGTATGAATCCCTTTTCTTGGTTGAATTACAAAGACGAATTATAAATTTGAAAGAAATTCTTGTCTATAAATTTTTATGGTTGTTCTAACACAACATAGGGGAAGGAGTTGGTGATTCTCTATTTATTGTTGTATATGCTCATTGTATGTTTCTACTGGTGATTCATTTTTAGATGGCTGTCACGAATTAGGCTAGGTCAGGTTTCGGTCCTGAAATGCACATGATGCGTTTAACATTCACAAAAATAGGAAACCTTGAGAATAGTTTTGGGTCTTGGCAAGTCTTGCCTGTATGACCTTCAAATTAATGATATCATATTCTCATTACGAGTATCTCTAATAGAGTTGCTTGTGTTGGTATTGTAGTGGTTGGGATATCTCATCCCTTAGTACTTGCTTTTGCTATTTTATAAAAGTTTGATGACTTACTAAAGTCAAAAAAAAAAAAAAGTTTATATTGTTGTTGGAATAAATATATTTAATATTAGAAATGATGAAAGCAAATATAAATATATATTTTTGATACATCAGGTATGACTAGAATGGTTACAAATATGTGTTTTTACATTAACAATGTTTAACCTTTAACACGCATGGTACGTTTTATGTATGATATTATAACATTATATGTACTATTAAAAAAATTTCATCTACTTTACCATGCTCTCGGTCGCGTATATCTTGTAGAAGGAAGACCTCATTCCTTTCTCTTAAGACGAACGGAGTGCATTTATTATCTCAAAGCAATTGAGTGCTTCGCTCAGCAGAAGAGTACGTGCTCTAGTTAGCTCAGTGTCAGTAGAAGGGTACTAGTGTATTTATTTTGATAAGATGTACTGCAATAATTTGGAAGATGTTGATGTAAAAAAAAAAAAAAAAATGGAAGATTGAACATTCAATTTTGATTTGACTTGGTTCACTAGAAAATTGAAATTGATGTATATTAGAAAAGTTTAGAGATAATTCTTTTTTCTTGGTGAATATATGTTTTTGCTTTTATTGTAACGTATGCAAAAGATTAATATAAATAGATACTTCGTGTACATAAAGATATCAGTAAGCTACCTAAAAGAATCTATCTTTTTACGTGGATTGATAAATTTGAAGCGATGAATTTTTGTATTTATTCCTTTTTTATATTTATTTTGTGATAATTTGCTTTTCCAACATGTACTTTTTATTAGTCTAAATTTTACGCTTCTTTTAATAGTTCATTATTGATGTATAATGTCTTTTAATCTTGTTTTATAAGAGTTAACTAAAAATGTTTGAAAATTCTTTTTATTTATTTTGAAGTTTTCACATAATGTCAACTTTGTTTCAGTAATTTTCTTCTTTTTTCTGTTCTTTTCTGTAAAACATATACGATAAACAGCACAATTTGTTAGCTTGATAGATTATATTTCAAAATTTGTATTTCTATATTAGTTGGTGAAGTTGAAAACACTATAAAATTTTTAGTATCTCTCTCTATCTCTCTCTCTGTTTTAATTATGTCAAATTTTATTTAACTTTGTTGGATTTTATCATTTTTCCGTCAGATTTTTGTTTTTGTAAATTACAAAATAATGATTCTATCAAATTTCTGAAATGTTAGTTTTTTTTTTTTTTTAAATTATTCTGTGAATTATATTTTTTTTTGTTATTATTGTACATCTACGTTGCATTGTGGTGGTAAAGGTAAAATAATTTATAAAAGTTAACCGAATTTGGGAAAATTTTAAAACCATGTTGACAGATATCTATAGGAAGCCCTGGATTACTACTTTCTCTTCTGTTCATCATGTTTTCTGTTATTTTGCGAAAGTGTTCTATATGAAATAATTTGTAAATTACATGCATGCTTGAGTTGTGAGATTGCCAATGTGCGTCAGTTGATTTAATGCTGCAGGGTGTGAACTGGGGGAAATGGAGGCTAATCAACGGCCGAAGTAAAGGCAAGCCAATGATATTTGAATGAAGCACGAGGTTCTTATGACAAACTAACACAGACATGCATGTAATTTATCAGAAATGCCATGTAAATTACCTCTTCTGAATACCAGAATAGAAGAGATGGTGGAGCTCTTGCACTTGCAATAATAGTTGCTGAACACTAAGAATAACTCAGTTCTATACATGTAGAACTCAAATGTAACAATAAAAAATAAAAATATAAACTAAAAGTAAAAAAAAAAAAAAGGTTTTAAAATTTAAATTTTAAAAAAATGAAAACAAATGAATGTTATAACGACGTACTAAGAAGATCAAGCATCACCCTCATAACTTTCTTTCTTTCTTTCTTTTTTATTTTTTTTATTTTTTATTGTTTTTGAAATGGCAATTTGGCCAGAACTTACCTAGGTATACAAATATTTTCAAGGTTATCTCCACTATTCGTATAAAATCCCATATTTAAACTTGAACCCAATATTATCTAGCTCCAAAAATGAGTTTATGTATGCCATTTCTTGAATAATAATTTAAAAGGTATATATGACGGTTTTTCCATAAATTTGAACAATGTAAACAATGAATTAAGAAAAGCAATTAAAATCTTACAAACATTAAAGCGAAGAAAATATAGAAAATGACCAAAAAAACCCTAATTTTTTGAAGGGCCCTCTTATTGTAAAGACAACCTAGATTCAAACTTGTCTTCAGCCTTGGCAGGAGAAAAGTGGAGTTGGGGGAAGGGATGTCTATAGTGGAGAAACCCTGTTCCCAATTCCACATCTAGTGATATGAGACTGAAGGTGGGAGGATCTGTGGTTGGGGATTCTCACTTTTAGTCTCGCAGACATCCATTTGCAAGATATGGGATGGGGCAGAGGATCATCAGTACAACAATTATGAAAATAAAGAATATGATAAAAAAAATATCATGTTTTAGGGTCACATCTTTCAATTTAGTTAGTTGGGAGATTTATCACAGAGGCTTAGTTTAGTGTTGCCATTGAAGGTGTTATCATGGAATGTTAAAAGTTGTTGAGTGTTGAGAGAAGTGGAACAGTGCTTGGCATTTATGAGTAGTCTGTTTAAGATTATGCTTAAAAAAGTAATTACTAAAAGATAATTGCAAAACCAATTTAATTTGTTTGTTATGACGTATAAAAAGTAATTTTAAAATTTATGGTACTATTTATTATAACTTAAAAAAAATTAACAAGGATCTTCTTTGGGCACTAGAATCCTTCATATTTAACTACTTAACAAGGATTTCAATCCCTTTATTTTAGAATTTTCCGTAGCAACAATCAACATATCATGGACATAAAACACTAATAATATAAGAGAATGATTAGGAATATAATATAACCACAACAATCATTGCTCATGTCAAGAATGGCCAACCCTTAGGACAAAGGAATCAAAATGCTTGGATCCCTATCTTGAAGATTGCATCAACCTACATAGAGATTTTTTCAAATGCAAACATGGGTTTGCTTTCCAAGCTCTTTCAATCCTTCTTGTTGCTCCACATAAATAGTTTCCTCTAGGTACCGATGGAACTACTCAAGCTTCAATTGAACTTATTGCCACAATAACAAAAGTCGAATAGAAGTGTGCTTCACAACTAGAGAGAACACTTCATTGTAGTTTATATCTTCGCTATGTGAGTATTCCTTGAGTACATGCCTTGCCTTGAGTCTTTTTGCCTTCTTTCTCATTTTGTGCTTCCTTTTTTATGTAGATCAATTAACAACTTATTGCCTTCTTCCCATCCTTAGTTAATCTTTTAGTTCTCATATACATTTTTCTTTTGCAATGATTCTATTAGTTCTTGAGTCACTAAAACTATTAGTACCACATCAGTGAAATAAAGTGCAACAAGAAAATAAAAAGATATTGTAAGAAGGAAAATGACACAAAGAGATTTTTACGTAGTTCTACCAACAAGCCTACATTTGTGATGCTTCGCCCAGATAAAGAATGCTACTATGAACAAATTGTATAACTATTACAATTGGACTAACATAATGACCACAACACTAGTGCCACACTTTGCAATACTTACAGTAGGTCCAATACCTTACAACAACACTCTATGCACACGAATTGCAACGAGCTCCTCTAGTCTAGAAGAACGTTGTCAAACTCTGCGAACACACACTCAACCACCGAAAACAGTTACCACGGTCTTGCTAAAACAAGCCGCAGAAATACAACTCTTTCGTGTTCTCACGATTGTTCAATCAAGTAGATAAATAAAATATAACTTTCAACACTCAATACAATTATTCCCACATGTACAAACAATGTTTTCTTTGTAGCTCCGAGTGATAATGAAAGTTTCTGTCACCTTTATATAAATAGACTTTAGTTAGAAAACTTTTCATTGCAGAAAAATATTCTAGGTGTTTTTCTGGGTAGACTGTGCGATCCACTATGACACGATACTGTGAGCACAGTCTGCAAATAGATTTTCAGAAAACTGCAACTTTCCCAAAGTAACGAGATTCTTTTGCTTCTTTCCTTTTTCACTAATTATCAGCAAGTTGAAATCTTTGCTGAATGGAATGAATAACCTGTTAACTTCTAAAAACACAGCACCACAATTTTGAAATTCTTTCCTCGAACATCACTTGCAAATTTTTTAATAAAAATATTCTCGGAAGGAAATTGCTTCTGAGCACAAAAAATTGAGAGATATTGATTTTAGAAATTACCAAAGAAAATATTAAAAACATTCTATATAGTTTCAATAGCCTTTTGAAGAACATTCCTTTTTCTAAAAACCTAACATAATACTAGAATAAACATCAGAATATTTTGTTTTAAAGAAAATAAAATTAATGAATATTTTTGAAAAGAGTCATAGAGATTCAATATTCTGTTTTTTAAAAACACTAACAATATTTTTGTTTCCAAAAACTGATTTAACATTTTAAGAACAGTTTCTATAAGTGAGATGATACCATTGAAATTTGAGCACCAAACATATTGAAAGTGTTTTCTTAAAGGTACCAAAATCAGAAACTTATCCAATGATTATTAAAGAATATGCACTATTTTCATTTCTAAAACATTATGCAATATACCATATTGTAATCATGCCATCTTCAGTTTTTAAAATTAATTCAACATTCTGTAATTTGATTTCTAAAAATTCATAAGAGAATCAATAAAAATCTTGTTTTCAAAAAGCACCAATATTCAATTTTTCAAAAATCAAAATCTGTTGTTAGTAACTTTCATAATCATGAAGAATTATATATATATAGTTAACAATAATTCCAAATTTTAAGATGTAGTAGCAGCTTTATGATTTAGATTCTAAAATCCAACAATGGCATGCAATAAATCAGTTTTTCCTATAATAGTAATATTTTGTTTTCTAGAGACATGAAATAAAATATTCCTAACAATATCATTTCTAGATTATCAATAGCACAAAAATGGAAAATATCATTTCCAGAATGTTAGCAGCATTTCTAGAATATATGAATGTTAATTTAATAAGATATGCCAACACCAAATATGCCAACTCAAATTTGAAATTTGCCACGTTACATATGAAGTAACATTTTCTTAGCAGATTCCTTCTCTTCCATAGCCTGCCCATCTCCATGTGAGATAACATCCTTGATTTAGTAGGATCTCTTATATTATAGATGGGAGCTCTTATATTATAGCCTGCCCATCTCCATGTGAGATAACCAGAGAAGAATCTCGTTTCATCCTCATCTCTATGATGAACTAGTAATTTGATGCATCTGCGTGGTCTAGAAGTGGCAACACTCTGTTTGTTGGTGGTCAACTTATCGCTGTAATATAGGTGAAGCCTCTTTTATAATTGATAATTGCATTGTGTTGTATACACTGACTCACTCCAACTCAACCACCTATTTCTCATTGTTGTTGCTACTAAAAAATCTTTCATATTTGACTCCTTAACAAGGATTTCAATCCCTTTGAGTGAACTTTGAGCATTCCCAGTATAAATGTAAATTAGAAGGAATATTTACGCAACGTAGGATTAGATAGATATAAAGTCAAAAAAATGCATTTTCAATGCAAATGTCTACTTTGAATATGAAGTTGATATAGCATAAATAAATATAGACATTATCAACATGATTATCTACTTTTAGACAATTATATATGTTGACAACTATGTTGGCAAAATAAAAAAAAAATTGAAAAAAAAAATAATAAGCCAATCCTTAAAAAAAAAAGGGAGCAATTCATGCGTGTTTTGAAAATTAATTTTTAACTTCAATGTCTATTAATTGTGATCATGTACTACTTACTTGGGATGCACATCCTTTTTACATTGACGATATGACGTATTTTTATGGATGTACATTCACATTTGCATAGAAGATATTCTTAATGGATGACTAAAGAACCAACCTTTGTGCACCTTATTTTAACTTTAAGATATTTTTACAAAATGTATTTCTTTTATATTTCAAAATTACTTTATCATATAGAACCTAGAAATGGAAGCTAAAATAAAATAAATTAAAAATTAATAAGGTAAGGTGAAAGTATAGTGTTCTACGCATGGTCTAGTAGATAGAATTGAAGCTTGTGTGTTGCTGTCGTGTGCCTTGTGCTCCAGCAAAGAAGTCCGTGGACATAATGAAGAGCTTCACCTAAGATGCCCGTGTTGCAGTGAAAGTGATACCTTATCTCATTTTGCTAGGAGTGGAGTGGAGCTTCAACACTAACATTTGTGACATCAAGTTCTGTCTGGCTGCGACATGCAAAGATGTGACACTTACGCCCACTATGATCTTTAGATGCCATTGGTGTTGCTGGGAAAGCAACAACGGACTGCTTATATTTTGATTCTTTGCAAATATGTCGGTATGACTAGCAAAGGTTTTCTTTATTAGATAAATCATTAAATTTTTATTTATATATTAATATTAATTTATTAAAAAATTATTTATTATACTATTTTTTTTAATAGTTAGATCACACTAACTCATTATTTAAAATATTTAAAATTAAATTATATATAGTCATTTAAATTTGAGATTGGTGGCATTTCAAACTTTGCAACAAACGCGCCTTTCCACTACTTAGTGAGGTTTGTTTGCTTCGAAGGATACAAATTAATCATCTTCAAGGAAACGGGGTGAAGGTATTGAGATCAAGAACCACGAAAACTTCTTCGATGGGATATATATGGTTGGAACATAATCAACAGAGCTTTGAAGGTATTATGCACGATATTGCAAGAGTGTTTCTTATTTGCTTGAGGTTCCCATTTGGATTTAACTTTTAAGTAGCCTATGCTATCATAAACTTAAACATTTATCATGACTTTCAGTGTTCATTTTAGTTGGGAAGAATTCCCTCATATCATAATTGCATTATTTAAGCTCTCAACTATTTTAATTGTGCTTTTTCACTTTGGCTTATTGATCAAAACTATTAATTATTCTCAACTTAATTGAAACTTTTAATTAATAACTAGAAGTTTCATGTAAGTAAGCTTGCAATGGTGATTCGAGAAGGTTAGGATAAGTTCGTTATGGTTTGTTGCGAAGGAAATTGGATACTTGAGGATCAAAAAGTAATATGTGTCCATTTGACGTTTTTATGTTATGTAAAGTTTTAAAATAACTATTTAGTGTTATATATATATATATATATTAAAAAAAAAACTATAACATTCACAATCATTGAATTAAAAATAGAGTTTGGGAGACTTGGCTCTCTCTTTGATTTCATGACTATAAAATGTGAATGGTTATATTAATCATTTGTGGCTATATGATACGTGTCGTACTATGAACAAGTTAGACATTGCTAGAAATTGAAGATGAGGAACCAACACCTCTTGTAATACCCCAAAATTTATACAAAAATTTGATAAATAAAATTCAATAAAATAATTTGAGTGCAATAAACCTTAAAAAAATCCTTGGAATTATGGTGCATAAGACGTATAAATCAATGTAGAAAAGGATTGACGAACCAAAATGAAACACAAACCATGCACAAGGACCATCCCCTGATTACCGCGATAGTGACTTGACTACAACGATAATGTGTGTGAAGTGCACGAAAACACAGAATATGCATTGTTCTGGTTGTCGTGGCAGTGACAATAACAACTGCGATAGAGCGAGCAAAACCCAAAAAATTACATGATTCTAATTACTGCGGTAATGCAGGTGAATATATATGTGAAATGTTGCATGAAAACCCTACTTTGCATTGTTACACCTTGCAATCGCACGCCTTCTCCCACAAACCGAAACCCACCACCTCCAATCAACTTTTTCCTCTTCCCATACTTATCTCAAGTCGGATCTACACCATTCCATCCTCTCTTGATTGTCTCACAAGCATTGATAGAAGAAGAAGTGCGCGGAGTGTGAGAAGTTTAGATTGTGACGCTATTGTGAATGACGATACAAAGGTAAGGCATTGCTTCACACAAAATCTATGTTGTCTATCACTATTTTAGCATTTTTTGAGTTTATGATTGTTTCTTTCAACATAACAGAACCCTAGAGACGTCAAAGACAGTCTTTCCACTCAATATGATGCATATTTTAAGCCTAGAGTTAGTATGTTGAAGTCTCATGCACAAGAGGAAACGAGAAATGAAAAACATGCATGAAAATGCAGTTTTTCTAGAAATCACACAACTACTACTGTAGTTATTGCAGTAGTGCACTACACACATGATATTCTTCTCTAGTTATTACGATAGTTGATTGCAGTAACGTGTTGTACACTTTGGACCTGCCTTGGTTACCGTGGTAACATAAAGCCCTACCATGGTAATGATTGAACTTTCTACAATGTCCACAGACTACCGCGGTAGTGTATCTAATGCCCACTGGTTACTGTGGTAGCCTACTGTGGTGATTCAGACCCTACCCAATGTTGTTACATATGCACAAGGATGACTGTGGTGTTTCCCTTCTTCTATTATGGTATTTAGAGATATAAATATATGATAATTACCCAATTATGACCCATTACACATGTCACATGCCATGATCACTAGATATTGAATTTAAAACATTAAAAATGCTACAAATACTGATTTATGATCCTTAAAGGTTGAGACTTGAGAAGTTTGAGATAACGAAGCAAGGATTATAAGGAATTGAACAAGGAAACAGTTGGAGATGAATACTCATTCTCTTTAGCATTATTTTAGTTCTAAATATGAAACATGATTGACTGGTTACTTTTACTAAATGTTTGGAAGCATGGTAGGAATGTGTTTGACAGTTGTTTGGATGATTGGTTGTCTTTCATAGTATTGATCACATGCTTAGTGATTCGTGAATGTAAAATATTGTTTAGAAGATATGTCATTTGTACCTTGTGAGGAATAACATGACTTGTATGACTTGTGTGATCTTATGCATGGCTTACAATTTATCAGAATGTGTTGCTTATTTATATTTGGAATATTGATACTGTGAGTATACTAGTGATCACTAAATAGAAATGATTAAGAGATCTAACCACGTATTGACATAGTGATATTGATATTATGGAAGTAGTCTAATGTCATCATGGGTGCCCCCAAACCAATGCGGGTCTTGATGCTACTATGGCAATAGGAAGATGAGACTAATAGTCGAGTTGAGACTTTATTCATGAGATAGGGTTCTGAATAGGTGACTAGCGTTTGAGCGTTGCTTATGATATTTTGACCTAATGTGAGATATTGAGAAAGGTCCTTTCGGTCTTAATGTCAACTTTAAGCAATTAAACTGTTTGAATCGCTTAATGCTTGATAAGTGTTTGCATCTTTTGTATTTTGACTTTGGTGATACTTAAGTTGTATTGCTTATGATCCATTGGGCTCTTAAGCTCACTTCACTAATTCTTTTTCAGATTATTACTGAAGGTACTTGTACTGACAAGTGAAGAGAAGTCATTTTGTAGGAATGGTATGCCTCACTGATGAAGTTGTGTAGGATTAGAAATCTGTTTCTATTTTTCCAGTTGTAGGGCATGGGTCCCACTTATATTCATTATGTTCATTTATCTGTTGATAATCATTTATTTGTTGGAGTCAGCTGTAGGGCCAGACATTTATTATTTTAGACAAACCTCGGCTACGGGGGCCAGTGTTTGATCATTACTAATGATAAGTAGATTATTTTCATTCATCCCAATGTTCTTGATTATTGATGTTATGAGTTAATGTGTTGCTACTTTGACATGTTGAAGGATGTGACCTAATGCTAGCATGAGATGGCTGATGTGAGAAATAATAATATCTTGGTTCTCAAATAGAAAGCAAGAATGACTGTATGCGAATGTGTTTACGTCTCAAGTTGCAAGACGATTATGTCACGTATGACGATTGTTGAAAGGTTCGGGGTCGCGATGTCACACTTCTCCTATAGAGGTAGCTCCAACTTAATCGCCTTTCAATGACATAATTTGAATTAGGCTTCTTAGAGCTCTTGTGGGAACCTTCATCCAAAATCATTTTTGAATTTGTGTCGAATCCATAAACACCACTAATTAGGACATGCCATGGGAACTATTGAAGTGTAAATAGAGAGTAGATCACAACACTATTAAATATTATAAAATTATCTTGAAATATATGTATTAACACAAAAGTCGTAAAAATTTGAGAACATGTTTAGTGCACAACTCATATATAATAGGATTATGTTTATGAAATGAGTTAAGATTAAATTAGATTATATAAAATGAGATTAAAAATAAAATAGTTTCGTGTTTTGATTAGATAATTACCAAAAAATGAAAAAGAAATTATAAAAAAATGAGTGACTCAAGCAAAATCATTTTAAAAAAAAGAGGAGGACGCACGAACTAAGAAGAAGGTGAGACAAACTAATTAGATGATAAGATAATCATTAGAACAATATTAAAAAAATAATTCTCTACCGCTAATAGTCTATAAAAAGTAATGTACAATTTGAATATATATTTTTGATGTTAATGTAACATTATATACTCTTACTAAATTTTTATAAATTCAGTTTTTTTTATTTCTTTTATTTTTACTAGTCTTCATATTCCTTACCAACTAACCCACTTATAGCTTCTGAGCTACTTACGGAAAAAAAACTATAAAAATTAGGACATTCTTTTAAACTAGAACGATCATGTACTTATTAAGGGGGATGATTCCCCCTAACACCTCCTCTATCGGGACATTCTTGTCTTCTTCGGGATCAGACATAGTATGAAAGATATTTTAAAAGCACAAATTCCTTCGAGAGGTTGATTGGGGTGTAGACATAAGGGTCTTTATGAGACCTTCAATGATTCGATTCATTTTGAATTAGGCCCCTGGGCGAGAAGGATGTGGGCATCTCTTTTTGGATTCTCCCCATCTTCGATCTTACTAGTAAAGGCAAAAGGCCCTTTAATTGATCCCCTGAGCGTGGGCGGATGGATAGGTGTGTGGAGGGACGTAGAGATCAGGTGTAGGTTAGACATCTATAGCCATTTTCATGTGTCCAACTGTGTGAAGTTGTTTGTTTTTCTTTTCTAAATTTTTTTTTGTGAGATTAAAACCCTTCTCAATTTATAGATTATAATCGTCCAATCGAACTCATTTACTTCATCTCTGTATCTCTTCTTTATCAGTTAAGCTATTGCAAATGATCGATTTGCCAGTAAGGGCATTTTTAACTCAGTGTCATTCGTCCACATTAAAATGATGTGATTTATTTAATTTTTTATCATAATTAAATATAAAAAACATAAATTATATTAGGAATGATATAAATGAATTGGAAAAAAAAAGTTACTATTTTGTACTAGTTTTACACAAAAATGGTGTGAATCTTATATTATTTTAGTATAATTGATTCCAAATGCTTCTTATAGAAAAACCAATATAATCAACTTAATTTAAAAATGACTGTTTTAAAAATATAACGAACAAAAAAGGGGGGGAAAAAGTGAAAGGAATAGAGAAAAGAAGCACCAAGAACGTATGCATGTGAAAGGAAAAGCATTGGACCAAGTGTGGCGAAATCCACTAACACCAATAATTGGAACCCCTCCACTACAATATCCATGGTTGCCAACATAACATAATTGAGATAAAGTCTCCTACGTAATTCCTAAGTTCTCTTTGTCAAGTTTTGTAGTATATTTGTTACTGAATCATCATATACATATAATTCATTCAGTATAATCTTGACCATTTATACAAAGAATGTATAAATGGCTACTGTAAGGTCCATTAGAGCATTTGTCTATCATATATAATTCCAACGAATTCTCTAATCAGTGCAAATTGTGACGTGGATCTCGCAGATATTTTGATTCGTGATGGTGACAAAGGTAGCCGGGGTTACTGAGAACCGCAAGGTTGCAAGGTTCCTAAAGCAGGTGTAGCCTCTAAAATTTGACAAAAAAAAATGGAAGTAAAACGATATGCCTATCTTTTTGATTGACCATACCTTCAAGTTTCAGGTCTTGTTTGGTTTGTAACTTAGATCCAAAAAGTGTTTTACGGATCATGAACTTAATGGAAACTTAGATTTTCTTGTCGATAGAGTAACAGGTATTTTGAAGCCGCTCTCCCCTTCCCCCTCTCCTTCCTCTCATATCTAGCTTGGTCTTATAAGCTTAATACAACTAATGCATATCAAGCTATTATATATAAAACTATCAACAAAAGAAGTAGCTAATAAACAATAAAGGGTAGTTTCACTCATTATTGAGCGATGAACTAAGTCATTCTTCATCTTAGCAAACAACAGGCAGGTCAAAACACTGCATAACAGTTAAGAGGGTGAGCTTTGTCATGCCACCCTCCTCTTGGTTTTATATATACTTTCAATTTGAAGGATGAAAAAAGGAACATGTGAACAATAATAACACCACAAAGTAATTATTATAACCGCTAAACTATTATTTTTATTCATGGTATCTTCTCATTACCACTACTCTGGATCAATAGAGATTCCTAGATCTTCAAGCAGGAACTAGCAGATATAATGTATATGTAGTTAGAGATAGTGTGAGAGACAAATGATCATCCCAGTATATATGCAACAATACATATACGAGCATCGTCTCTCACACGTACTCTTTTAAGTTTCTAATGAAGAATGCTTGGGCCATTCATACTGTAACATGTACATATGCATCTCTCTGGTAAGAAAATATAACCCATCTTTTCTAACTGACCAATCACATTTCTTGTGGCATCTGAAGGGATCAACAATGATATCAAAACTACCAGCTCCATCTTCCCATTCCATCTTGCAGTTATAAACCAGCAAGTTCTTCAAGAATTTGATATCAAAACTCCATTCCTTGTAGTAGTGATAAGGGAGGTTGACAACTCCGAGATCTCCCTCATCGGATCGGCAATGGAGTTTCAGGGGCAGATCCTTCCCGAGGTGGTTTCGGATTCGCAAGGTCGTTGTGGCTTTGGCGACGACTGAGACGTTGGCTAGAGTTGATATTAGAACAGCAGCCATGAGAACAAGCTTGATGAAGAAGGGTAGTGCAGCCATGTTGTGATGATGAGGATGATTTCTTGTGAATGGTTGTGTTTGGTGTTTTTGGTTTAATTGAAATAGCTGTAGAAAGGAATAGTTACTAATCTCACTGATTCCTTCTTAATTTTGTATTAAATTGTTGTCTAAAGATGGAGTTTGATTTGGTTGGCCATGGCCTAGATTTTAGTCCAGATTCTTCCACTTTATACATTATTTTCTTGCCTCATTTTGGGATTTTCATTTAATATTACTTGATTCTCAATTTATCATAAAAGATTTAGTGTGCTAAACTAATAATTTTTTTTTAATAATTATAACTAAAAGCAATATATATATATATTAAACATTATGAATGAGCATAATTTAGGGGATGCAGTGGCATTAGAAAAAATAAATGAATATTTTCATGCATCGACTTATATATTAAACAAGTGATTCATGTTATTAACATTTTCCCATTTGAAAGAAGAGATATATTAGCTTGAAGCACACTGAAACAAGTAAATTGAAAAAAACACCTAGGTTAAAAAAATGAAAATAATTAATCTTTTTTTGAACAAATTTTTTTAATAGTCCCAGAGAGCTAGCTGACATATATTAATTAATTAGACTAGTGGGCATTTGGAGCCTCTAATAAATTTAGTGAACTTGATTTTTTTTTTCTCTGCCAATAAAAATAATGTACCTTGAGCTGGCTTATGCATGCCAAAAGATTAATCAACCTAAATAAATACTAACTACTAAATCTGTGCAATAGCTTTTTGTAAAACATAGGTGGCCACCCCCATTGGGTTTCACATAAAATAAAGATTGTGCCACCCCTCATTTATGTG
>JAJIYU010006498.1:0-20508 GCA_030144865.1 Tinospora cordifolia
AAGGATATATCTAATTTAATTTATTATTGACATGATTCATCATTAAAAAAAGATTAATAAAGATTATAATCACGTACGACATGATGATTGGCCATTAGGTGTCATCGTAAGCTTTCCAACCCAGACCTGACTTGTCGGTTATTGAGTTTCAAGATTTGTAACTGGGCGTTTGGAACCCCACTTCCTCGATTGGTGAACTGGGCGTTTGGAACTCCACTTTATAGATGAAGGGTTTGAGCGTTTGGAACCTTTCTCCCTAAATTTGGAACATTAAGGCGCATACTTTTCGGTCTTAACATCAACTGATAAAAAGTTACTATTTGAATCACCTAATCTATGAAATTGTTTGACATGTATGTTTTATCTGATTGAAATAATGATTTAAATATTTGCAATGATCCACTGGGTTCTTGAACTCATCTCTCTTTTCTAATATTTCAGGGAATCAGTGATCAAAAGCTACTGACTTATAAACGTTACTTAGTTAATTTAGAATTTACTTTTGATAAGTTGGGCATGTTAACCTAGTTTTCCTTGTAAACTTTAAAGTTATTTCTATTGTAATAAACTCTAGGGCTTTATACCTCTTGAATATTGAAGTTGATTTTCAAATAAATGATATTAATTTATTTCATCTAAAGGTTTCAATATGTTTTTATGAATTCCATGTAAGTAAACATGACATAAGAAGTCTCGTAGAGTTGGAATGGTGAAAAGATAGAAAGAGATAAAAAGAAATAGATAAAGTGACGCTCTGTCTCGTGGGTGACCAAGATGATTAATGTTACACTTTGCATGTGAAGATAATGTGCCAATTATGTGGGTTCAGGGCATTTCGATAATTGCGCCTTCTGAACCGAAATCAATTGATGTGGGCCACAGGGAGAAGGCGGGGTGTTACATTAAATGAATGCTACCTTCATCTAAGCACCACTGGAAAGCCTCACTCCTAGCAAAAGACCACAAAATTAATATGCTATTTGATTGTTTGTCAATTTAGGGTACCTTATGCCATCCTTTCAAACAATGAGAATCAATTCAACACTACAAAGTTCAAAAAGTTTTGTGTTGAGTTAGGGATACAGCACTTCTTCTCTACACCACCACATCCACAACTAAATAGTAAGTGAAAGTTGCAAACAAGATTATTAAGCACATGTTAAAGGCAAGGATAGAAGCAAAGAAAGGAGTTTGGGTTGAAGAATTACTACAAATTTTCTAATAAAACTAGACGATAACCAAAATAGCCATAGGGGAAACACCTTTCTCCTTAGCATTTATAATGGAGGCAATGAACCTTGTAAAAATTGGAGTCCCAACACTTTTATAATGGAGGCAATGAACCTTGTAGAAATTGGAGTCCCAACACTTCAAACTTTTTACTTCAACATGGAGCAAAATAAGGAAGGACTTCAAACTTACTTTGACCTCTTAGAAGAAAAAAAGAAAAGATACACAAATTTGAGTAGCCGCCTATTAAAGAGGAATGACAAAACATTATGAATCAAAGGTTAAGCCATGAAGTTTTTGGGTAGGAGATTTGGTATTCCAAAGAGTGATGCTGAACACAAAAGAACGATGAGCAAGTGTCTGTGGTTCAAATTTGGAAGGACCATACAAAGTCAAACCAACACCAAGGCGTGGAGTTTATGAACTATAAGATTTGAATGGAAAGAGATTCGACAAATAACGGAATGCAGAACACCTTAAAATCTATTAGTAAATTTTAGTTGAACATATGTACTTGGGCATATTTTTTAATTAGAGTACTTCATATTTTGCTAACTTACCTTGAGCTTATCGACATGTTATGCCCTAGCGTTCAAGCAAAGTCATCTACTTAGATTATTGCCAGGATGAAGATTAGAGATGATTTAAAGAACTTTGGGGTACAAAAAGAGACATCTACATGTAAAATGATCTAGAGTACCTTGGTGTTTGAGTAGATACATTTGCTTGGATTGTCAACAAGAAGATCAAAAGTGATCTAGAGTACCCTGGGGATCTTTTAACAAAAAATTTTCTAAGTCCACAATTTTTGCTCAAACCTAGCTGTGATGTAATTCTAAAAAATGTTTTTAAGTCATAGCTCTTGCTCAAACCTAGTTGTGGCATGATTCTACAAAAAGTTTCTGAGTCCATGGTTCTTGCTAAGACCGAGTTGTGATGTGATCCAACAAAAAAGATTTTAAGTACACAACCCCTGCCTGGACTTAGCTATGCTAAGATTCTCACAAAAGTCTATGTCAATGACTCCTACTTGAACAACGCTTCAAAAAAATGTCTTACGACCACAACTCTTCCTTAAAGCAGACTGAATAAAACTTTTGTGAGAAATTCAATGAAAATTTGCCAAGTCTACAACTTGTGCTCAACTATATGGCTAAAATGGCTATGCATTTTGAGTAATGCCAAAATTTAAAAAATTTTCAAGTCCATAAAATTTGCTTAGATTAAGTTCAACCTATATCATAAAGAGAACACACTCAACAAAAATTATCCAAAGGAAACAAAAAAAAAGGGAACTATAGATAAGAGAAATATATTCATTAAAAATGGAAGAAAGGTGTACATCATTAAAATAAAATTAAATAAAAGAAAAGAAAAGAAAAGAAGAAGAAAAAGAAGAAAGAGGAAGAAAATAAGAAACCATGATAAGGCCCTACAAAAATCGTGAAGAAAGGGGGCTTAATTCTAGCTGTCCACCTTAGAACGTAGAATAGTTGCCCCCAAAATTGCCTTTCCCTCAAATGATCTTTGGCTAGTAGCCCCATTCTTGGCCATAGATCTTCCCACTTTGGTTGCAAAAGCTTCAACATCGAGCTGCTTCGTAGTAGCCTCAAGAGCATTTTGCTTGACTTCTCATATATAAACTTGTCAAAGTCAAGATGTCCATGGTGCCTTGGAAGTAATTATTAAAGCCTATCCAATGCTGAACCTAATCCTCATTGAACTCATTTGCAAGAACTTCTTGAAACTTCTCAAAGGCCTTGAGGTTCTCAACAACGATTTGAGAAGAAGCCTCTTTCTCACATTCAAGTTTTTCAACTTTTTAAATGACGGAAGCCCTCTCCTCTTTTGTTGCGTGAGCTCAATTTTCATCTTGACATAGTGTTCCTTCAATTGGTACATCTTTTCAACTAGTTTTGCATGCTTAGTGTTGAAATAATTTTTTTGGTGATTGCCTTAGAAATGCACTACTCAAATTTGAAGTAACAAAGGAAAACATGGTAAGTTGCCTAAATAGGACAAGGTAACAAAAAATCATAACATAATGTGTAATTGATAAGTTAATTCTTACAAAAAAGGAGAGGACAAAGGCCAACCTCGATGAACTTTGTAAATGCATGATAACTATTCTGCATACTAAAGTTTTTTGAGCCTTGTTCCACCTTGGCACTGAGAAGAAAATCTGGTATCCTCCAAAAGATAGGTCCCTATTGAAAAGCCTCAATGTAGGGAGCCTCAACTATTTCATAGGACAGAAATCCTAAGAAACTTGGAGTGCTAAGGCCTCACCCCTTGGTTGAGTAAAAAAGGCTATTGCAAAAATGGAAGTAGCAGAACCGAGTGTAGCAAGGGGGAAGATAAGTCTTGGTCCGACCAGTCAGCTTGCATTCTTTGGCTTGCTTGCCCTTCTTGGCTTGGAGCTTTTTGAGGAATTTGTCCATATTGAATGTTTTGCCCTTATTCTTCTTGGTGCTCGAACCTGAGGCAATTAAACGGTTTGAGAGATTATTTGGAAAACTTGCAAGAAAGCAATAAAAAAAATTTTAATTAAAAAAATTAATAACTTCAATCGTAGAATAAGAAATGAATGTATGAACTTGAGAAGGGATCGAGCGAGGGAATAATGCTAGTACCAAGTAAGCAAGCCAGTGTGAGAATGATCAAACAACACCTAGACTTGAAAGTCAAGGAGAAAACCTAAATAATCTTGCTTAGGTCGACTTGAAAACCTAAATAATCTTACTTAGGTTGACTTGACCACCCTTTTTGGCTAGGATAGATTGGCTATGCCAAGTGGTTACACAAGAAAGGCAAAAAGGCAGAAATTAGTGATTGTTAGATGCATCTGAAGACAAGAATTGCATAGATGGAGATCATAAGAGAAGCTAAAGCTGTCAAATGTAAAAATGGGTAGTACCTTCTCTCCAACCATTAGACCATGACTCCTATAATGGTCCTTCAGGCATTAGGATTTAGCTAAATCTGGAGTCGGTTTCATCCTCGCCAAGTTCTAATAGATAGTTGAGGAATAGGCGCTTGTTAACCATACATGTATGTCTAAGTATAAATTGCCACCATAACATTAGGTGGCTGACTCGACCTTCGCCCTTTTCTAGAACAAGAAATGCTATAGTGTTAGGGACATTTAAAAAGTTTTTGAGGAAGTCAAGCTTGACCATCATAACCCTAGAGAGGAAAAAGTCAATTGTAAAATTAGAATCCTCATATTCATCCATCTTCTTAGACTCTAGGGCTCTGAGCTCTTGTTGCCATCTTCTTCCTCCTCCTCGTCTCTAAGAGCCATGTGAAGGCGTTGAACAAAACTCTGGTTAAATCTATCTTTCTTGATGCTATGAAGAAGGGATGGGCCTCTCCAAGTAGCTATATGTTGGGCCCTAAGCTCAGATGGAATCTCCTCAAAGGATTTTGCCAAGACATTGCTAAGGAAACTATCAACAAAACGAAACTCATACTTTACATAGATCTTGATGTCATTATCCAACAATTAGAACGTGTGACAACATAATTAATGCTTTGGTAAGGTGTGTGCATAATCCAAGGGTGAGGAGTCAGGGACATGATAGTTTTAACATGATCAAGAACATGCGTCAACACATTTAACTCCTAGGAAAGATGAGTCAGGAGGCATGAAACACCTTATACGACAAAGTGTACACCTTAACAATCATGTTAAAATGTGTTTTGAGAGCTCGAAGAACCATAAATTGGATAATTATTAATATACGAGTCTCGACAACATATAAAACAGTATAGTTATTAAAAACACCAGCAATGAAATAACACTCATTGGATTGAAGATAGTTTTTGTATCCTCATCTTGACCGCGAACAAAAGAGCATATACCAAAGTGACCTTGACCCCCAAGATGAAGTTAGGAGCAAACTTATCATCCAAATAGAGTAGATTTGGTGTAAAGCTATGCACTAGCAGCAATGCCTCCTCGGAAGGTGACAACATGCAAGCAACATGACACGCACTCTGAGCACATGGTTAAGAAGAACAAAAGGACAAGAAGGTGAGTCTGAGGACATGAATGAAACAATCCACAATTCAGACCATAGGAATGAGTCCTTATACTTGCATAGGCGAGATGAGAAAGGTGAGCCATCGGGAAGTCCAAAGACAGAGCGTATTTGAGCACACAAGCAGGAAGAATTGTGTGTTCGAGCCAATGAAATGAGGATCCAAAATGCTAAGCAAATAATGCAAAACCAAAAATGAAGGACCCAGATGTTTGTCCTTAACTTTGATTACTTCTGACTAGAATAAGGAAGGACAACAAAGATAAATACTTTCTTTAAGAAATTTGAGATTAGCATTATCTAAAAAAAATGTCTTTAACAATAAGGAAACTTAATATTTTAGGATGTTCACAAAATGAGTAACTATCCATGTGTATCACGTAAAGAATAGGAAACTAAAAGCTCGCTCACATCTAAAAATGCTCTCACTTTGTAGGCCAAAGTGCATGAGATCCTTCCAACTTCTACTACCCTTTCTCATATTGAGTTTTTGACATCAACAATTTATAGTCCATTTCCTTTCTGGGTTGCAAAAATTGTAACCCAAATATTTATTTAGGTTGTGCTCATTGCAACTTCTCTCTCTCAATTTTTTTTTTAATTTCTTAAGAAAAACTGGGAAGTTGGTTAGAGTATTTTGAAGATTTTTAGAACAAAAAGGGGGATATGGACTTATAAAAAGTTGGGATTAGAATAGGGGACTCGATCAAATATGTATAGTGAAAAAAATGAACTAAAAACTAGTTATCTTTTTAGCTTCATAACTAAAATTACTATTTTAGCTTCATAACAATGAAACTATCTTTTTAAAAAATAAAATAAAAGAGATTTTTAAAGGGTACTTTGTATAACCAAAAAGCCTTCTCCTTTAACTTTCTGAAGTATTTGTTGGATCTTTTGTTTAACCTAGTTTCGAATAGAAAATTATTATGTTTCCTTCTTGGCTTAAAAATGATCAAGGAAGACTAGTAGACGAAAATCAATTAGCTGCTCGACTGATGCAAAGACCAAGTAGAAAAGAGAAAACTTCCAAGAACAAGACCAAGTAAAACCTAAGGACTATCTCCAATGTTTATGAGGGACGAGTACACAATAACTTGAGTCTACAAACATTAAAGCTACCTACTTGTCCTTATTGTTGGTCATTATCAGGCCTGTGTTGACCAAACAAATTAGAACAGTCTATTAAGCATTATCTCAACCAATAAATCAAAGATAATGTCAATTTATAATGGTTCTCAAATCCAACAAAGAATGACACTATCTTTTGCTTCCATATACAACAAGGAGAGCCTATAATAGAACAATTCTGTTACTATATATATATATATGACATTTAAGATTCAGATTCAGGCTTTGCTACCAATATGATACCAAAATGTGGTGGTAAAAATGTCCATTACCTTTCATGGACATAAATCTACTGAAGCCATCTCCAGGCTTGCTCCCCTTGATTCTCGTATGCTCTGTTATTCTGATGTTGTTATAAGAACTATCCAGCCCATGTTAAATTTTGGTATTGTTTTTGTTACATTTTACTTGAATTTTAATGTTTCTTTAAGGGATCCTCATGCCCTTTCAACATTAAGCCTTCAGGCTCAGTTGTTTGGAACCCCCCAAGTTCAAACAACCTTGGCAACAACTATTTATTACCAAGTTGCTTATCATGTCCAAAATCACGCCATTGATGTTCCTTATAGAGGTGCATCACTTGATGGTCTTATGCTTGACATAAGTTCCCAAGGTGCTGTTTTACATACGTTTCTTCCCAGGACTCTCCTTCTTGCTCGTCTTCAACAATTATTTCCAAAAAAATGGATCATAAGTTACAAAGCATGTTTTCAGGTCAATGAGGTCCGATAGTCTTCTCATGTTAAGCACAGCAGAAGACTAGATGGACTAGTGGAAACCACTTTTCCAAAACCTGCCTTTACTCCCTCGAGACCTTCATCTGTCGGTGTTCACCTTATTGACACCTTCAGATCCCCACCGGCTCATACTTGGTGGGATTCTTATGATTGTCTAGACTGTGATAAAGATGCTTTTGAAGTACAATATGATATTGAAAAGCCTAAGAAATGCAAGTCTTCACAAAGGAGATTTCAGGAAAGATATGAAGTAGGAGACCCCTTTGTTGGCTTCATGGAATCTAGTTCAGGACATTGCCAGTATTATGTCCTCCTTGAAGATGAACCTGATCCAAGATGTTTTGTACTCTCAAAACAACCTGATACCTCAAATCCTCCGCCGGGGACTGATTGGTCTATTGACCCATTTACCGAGTGCCTTCTTCAGTACCAAATAGGGCAAAGGTAATGACTCCAGAAAGCCCAAGTTTACAGCCACTTTCTGCCTCAGAGGCTATTCTCAATTGGCAATCAAATAATGCCTTGTACCAAAATGATCTCCTCCATACCATTGTTCAAAGGCAACATCAATTTCTTACACAACAAAACTCCCATGAACATCTTATTACTACCATTCGTGCCAGGATTGACCAGATCCACCAAGAACTCTTGACCCTAGCCAACTCCATCAAGCATTACTCATAAATCGATGCCCTCCTTTCACCCTTAGAATGAGAATAAAAGTCTCTTAAGGCCCAACTTCGCGAACTTATAGAATCATCAAATGAACCAAAAATAAATCCCTTTTATATCCTTCATATTGTCTATCATCTGTCACCCCATCCTTCACTTTACCATCTCTTTTTCCACTGACATATAAACTTCATAGCAAGACTGTTGTAAGAGAATACCCACCAGTGGCAAGACCAACCAGAGGAATTGCTTTCAGATCCCTATCCCATCCACCATCCTTTGAGGCACTTCAGATGCCCCCTCCAACCAACTCTTCCCAGATACGGAAGGACAATGGAAAGGAAAAGCTTGTTATGACCATACCCCAAGTTAAACTAGAACTCCTGGCCTCCTCTAAGCCTCAGCCTCTTCTAGACATTTTTGAAAATCCACTCACTTCATTTCTTGAATATATGGCACGACGGTATGACCAACCATCTATTGTTATGGCAGACAAGAATACAGAAGAAGTACCTTTCGAGAATTCTTCCTAGGATGACTCGTTGGACTCATTATCCTCAGAAGATTCAAATGAAATTTTTGCAATAGCCTCTCAATCTTGAACTGGAGAAACCTTTGGCCCTAGAGAAACATCAGGACTTGTTTTTTTTTTTTGTAGAAACTACAAGAGAAGAATCTAATGACATGGAATTAAACCATTCTCCTTTTCCAAAACAACGATCTTCCAAATCAAATGGGTCAGGCTCTTTTCACACATTTAATCTTGACAATTTGCCATTTGATGACTGGGCATTTTTTTTAATGATATGCTGTTTTGGTGTCATGCTGAATTCATTAAGCACGATGCCACAAATCCAATTGTCATTGAAAAATTAATCACAAGATTTTTTAGAAGCCTTCGTGATTGGTGGAATGCTCTTCAAGAATATAAACAAGTTGCTCTGCTCCAATAGCCTATTATTAATTTTCTCTTGGTTCTCTTTGAAACATTTGTTGGTCCTTGGGATCGATATATTCACCAAGCCCGAGAAAAATTCTTGGCTACCAAGTGTTTTTCTTTCAAGCTCAAAACAATGCAACAACACTATGAAAAGATGTTCAGGTGGTTCTATATGATCAAAGGAGTTGATAACCTAAATCTTAAGTCAGTTTTCTTACTTTCCTTCCAAAGGCCTATTACAAAAAAGGCAAAAGAATATATGACTTCTCCCAACAAAACTACTCAAGATAGCACTCTTGGTCAACTATTTTCCTACGTCTGAATTGGTAATCAGGCCCTGTGCACACAATGCGAGATTGTCCAAAGAACCAAAAACTTGGCAAAAACCTTTTCACAAGCCTATTTTGATCCTGATTCTCGATGCCATCCATATAAGCCATGTTCCAGTACAAAGAAATCATCTTTATAGCCCCATCGTAAAGATTCTTCCAAGAAGAAAAAGGTTTACCCAAAGGCATTGCGTAAGTGGAAATTTTTAAGGAGGAAATCTACTAGAGGAAAAACATCTGAGACATGACGCTTCATCTACAAAAAGAAAGGACATTTTGCTAAACAATGTTCACAGAAGACTAAGATACATGCAACAATAATTGAGAAAATTGTCCACCTCATAAACATAGAAGCCTCTAATGTGAAATCCCTTTTTGACTTGCAAGATGAATTTTCTCTAGAAGCATTAATGGTTGTTTCTGGCTTAGAAGCATTTGTCTTGAATTCTTCTCCTTTTACCAGCGTCATTTTCAGCCTTCCACATGAAAAAGTTCAAGTATATCTGTCTCCCTATCACAATCCTATCACTCTAACCACTTTGATTGATCCAAGCGCCTCAACTACCTTGATGCATCCATCTGCCTTACTTTTTGAATGGTGGAAACCCTACCAACAAGACTTCAATACTGTAGGAAAGAATCGTCTTGCCATCACACTTATCAGTAAGCCTATCAAGATCAAACTTCACCTACTACTCACTTTAAAGCACCGGATTCATGGAGCTCCTACACTGTTGAAGCCTTTTATTGTTGGGTATGATATCCTACAGTAGATTAGACATCTTACTTGGACTTCCCATGGCTTAAGCACCAAGTTTGCACTCATTCCTTGGATTACCTCCCTCTCAAAAGCAACCCAGCAAATTGGATCCTCCCAAGTCCAAGAGATCTAATCCAAGATCGTCCAATGCTATTGCAGAGAACCCCAAAGAATTCCTCAGCAAGTTCAGCAAACCCTTATGGTTCAATGAAGAATATTTCATTAAGTTGGCATTCAAACTTAATGAAGATGTCAACCCTACAAAGGCTTCTCATCATGACATGCCTCCTTCTCAATTAATTCTTGTAGTCCAAGAACTTGAACAACTACAAAAGAAAGGATTAATTGAACCCACTACATCCCCACAGGCATGTGAAGCCTTTTATGTTAATAAGCGGTCTGAATAAGTCAGAGGAAAACTCTGGTTAGTCATCAATTATCAAGCCCTCAATGTTTTTCTCAAAGATGACAAATCCCATCTCCCATGACCTGAAACATTGTTCTAGCATCTATCAGAAGCAAAGATTTTTTCAAAGTTTGACTATAAATAAAGTTTTTGGCATCTCGGTATAGATCCGATTGACAGACCAAAAACAACCTTTGTTATTCTAGGACACCATTATCAATGGATAGTTATGCCATTTAGGCTAAAAACAATTCCCTCAATTTTTCAGAAGTCCATGACAAGAATTTTCTCGTCCATTCAGGACCAAGCGTTGATTTACATTGACGATATCCTTTTATTCTCCAAGGATATCAATTCACACATCAGCCTGGTAAACAAGTTCTATGATTTATGTTTTTTTGTCAAATTAATGCTCTCTGAAAAGAAAATGTAGTTGTTCAAAACCACCATTGATTTCCTCGGCATGGAAATCCATGAAGGACCACTTACTCTTCAATCACACATCTCTCACAAGCTCCTAGATTTTTAAGATGTTTTACCTGATAAAACATCTATTTAGCAATTCTTGGGGCCAGTTAACTACATGGGATTATTCATCAAAGATCTCACACATTAGACGAGTAAACTTTCAACTTTACTCAAAAAGTCCCTTCCTCCTTGGACTAATGAACACACGTAGGCTGTTTAAGCTCTCAAGCTAAAAGCTCAGACTCTCCCTCACCTCCAAATTCCAAAAACCAGACTCAGAATTCTTTAGACATATGCAAGTGATGAATACTGGGGTGCTGTCTTACTCGAAGAATCCCTAGATAAAACCAGACGAGTTTGTGGATACAAAAGTAGTGCTTTCAAAGCCTTTGAAGCCTACTACCAGTCCACATTCAAAGAGATTCTGGCCGTCAAAAGAAGCATTGAAAATTTTCAATTTCATTTAGTTGAACACATTTTCCTGATTGAAACGGATAAGTCCAATTTTCCCAAGATGCTCTAATTTAAACAAAAAATGTTATCCAATCTCCAGCTTCTCAGATGGGCAAATTGGTTCTCCAAATACAATTTTTCTGTTAAACATATCCTTGGGAAAACTAATGTCCTGGCCGATTTCCTATCTTGACATAATACTTCTCATTTCATTGGAAATATTGGATCTTTTTCATCCAACCAGATCCCTCTAATGGTGAAAATCCGCCACCAGATCTAATGAATTTCATTTCTTCTCTTCCTCTTAAACACTGTGAAATCATCTATTGGAAAATCCCCAATCAGCCAGTAGTTGATTGACATCTTAAGGCTCTTACCAGAAAACATGGCATGTTCTTCGGCCATATTCCTCATCCAATTAAGCCTTACCCTTTTCTATTTCGAATCATAAATTTTTATCATTTTTCAAAAGAAGCTTATTGCTACCTTATGCATGTTCTCCGATCTTGGTGGATGGGGTTCTCATTTGATAAAAATTTATTATGTGCATATTTATTTCTATTATGACTTCATCATTCTGAGTTTGAACCTGATCGAATCATTTCCTTTTGCAGTTCTCAACACATGGCCAATGACTTGCCCATTTAGCAGAATGGCCCCAAAGGTTCCTTACAATTGCCTTCTTTGCCCCCCTTGCCTCGTCGACAAGGTATACAAGCATTGTTAATGACCCAATAGCTTTCACAAAAGAAGAACGTAGTGTCCAGGTTTGACGTGGATACCAACAAATATTATTTTTCAATACTCATGTCCATCTCTCATACTCTGTATCTATCTTTGGACGACGCACTGAATATTTTATGGCTGTTGATCCACCATACTGGCCCAAGTTTCACCAATTCCAGTACTTCCAACAAGATATGATTTGATGGAATGAGTACGAGCATCACCAACTGGCCTAGGCCCACTTCTCCTTATCACTCCAGCTTATTTTACGGAAGAGTAGGCCTAAGTGAACCCGAGAACCATCTCTGGGATGTTCTTCATGTCCTAAAGGATGAACACTTAGCTGAAAATCCCTCTCATCTACAAGAGCTAAATAGAGCCACAACTTCGTTCAGATGGGATGTTGACAGCTCATCCTCATCCAAAGGGCAGGCATAAGTGGCTGCACAAGCACAACTTGCATTTCCCTCAAAACATCTTTACCAAAAGAAAGATGTGACTTATCATCTAGCTAACTGTCCATTTAGCAAAAACAACGTCACATAGCAACTTTACGAAAAGCAGAAAGAATCTCTTTACCAAAAATAGTTCTATTCTGCTTTATCAAAAGAAAAAGGAATCTCTTTATCAAAAAGAACTCCGTATCAACTTTCTAAAAAGGAGTTCCACTCAACTTTTGTTATTTTTCTCTATAAAAGGGAACATCTCCCTTCTTGTAAGATCATCAAGTATCAGTGTGTGTGTAAGGTTAAGTTTAGTTTTGAGTTTTTGTTTGTCATGCCTCACTTGTTTAAGGCCTTAGGAGTTCTGCTTCTATGGTTAGTGATCGTTCTTGTAATTGTATTTATCATTGTTATTGTATTTATCATTGTTATTGTACTCTGTCGCTGTTTCTACATAGCTATTATTTGTGACTGCTATATATATATTAACAGAAATGTTCTATTATAGACTCTCCTTGTTATATATATATATATATGTATATATTATAGATATTATACTCTCTAATATCCATGAGATCTTATACTCTCCTATATCTATAAGATATTATATTATACTCCTGTATCTTTTATATTTTCATTTTTGTTCTAATTGTACAAGTATAAATACCCCCTTTGTAACGTGTAAACATCATTTAGAATTCAAGGAATTCAATTCTTTACATGGTATTAGAACGAATTTTTTTTGGTTTTTCAGTGTTCAATTAGCTTCGGCAATTGCTCCACCGTCACTCTTGGGCAATTGTTGTGCTAACTATTGCACATCGCAATCGTCGCTGCTCCGATTGTACATCGATCACAATCGTTACTGCTCCGCCTCTGCATGTGGTTCTGCTCACCACAACACTCTACCCTTGCTCTATGCTGCTACTGTTATTTCGCCCCTATTTTTGTTGCTGTTCTACTACTACATATGGTAGCATCAGATCTACTCTGTTGATCTGCGTTGCCCTCGCCGCCACCGCTCCCTTGCTCATTTTGCTTGCTCCTTACTACTGATTCGTTGGCCATTTCCTTCGCCACATGATAGCCACTGCTCAAACCCTCATTTTGCTACCCATTTTGTTGCTCATCCAGCACGATCGTTAGCAATTCTTTTTGCTGCTTCGTTCGCTAGTTGTTCGTCGCTCCTTGTTTGATGATTATTCGTTGTTGCTCATTGCTCATTGCTCATTGTTCGCTACTATTGGTTGTTGTTGGCCATTCGTTGTTGTTCTTGCACCTACGTAGGTTAGAATCATCACTTGTACATTGATAGTACAACGATTCTGTTCACGATGCCCCTTGCCATTCATCGTGTTGCTTGGTGTACACTGTGCATTAGATCTTTGCCTGTATCTTTACTGTATCGGTACTTGTATCAAATCTGTTTGACGCTGATTGTGTCATTTTGGCCTTGTTCGTCGTCTTGCTATTCGAACCTTGTTTTGTTCGTCCGTGTTCACAATTTCCTCATTACTTTTATGCTTGTTGTTAGTCATCCATTCATTCGTCGCCCATTTTGTTTTAGCCAGTCCTTGTTGTTGCAATTGATGCTCAAATGACTCTATTGTCGCTGATTATTATGTTTTTTCCCCTCTGCTATTATTGGTCGTTGTGATTACTACTATTGTTCGTAGTTCCCTATTTCGTTCCTATTTTTGTGCTTGCTGCCGCTGTTCATGTTGCACACTACTGCTGCCATTTAATCATTCCACTACTCACGATCCAGTCATTTTGCCCAGATCTGCGCATTTCTACGAATGTTTTGCTTACTTCTGTTCACGCTGTCCTCTTCACGTTGTTCATGGTGATCTGTTTCATGGTGTTCATGGTGTTTGTTTGACGCTGTGTGATCATGGTGTGCTGCTTGGTAGAGGAGATCTTTTCTATTGGTGTGTGTTCTCTTACTATAGTTGCTCCACATCAAATATATATATATATATATATATAATAACTTTACCCAACGATATTATTCATCCCATTGACATCACTTTAGATAGGAAAAATTATAATATTTGGGCACAACAGATGTCCATATTTCTCACCGGTCGTCGAATGTGGCGTTACGTCACAGGAGCAAAGCAAAAGCCTACACAAGGTACCAATGAGACTAACACTGAGTTTGAAGAACAACATGAGGTTTGGGCTAGTACTCACTGTAACATTTTATCTTAGTTAATTAATACCTCAGTGCAATCTATTCAGATCCTCTTGCTAAAATTTTGTAATGCTCAACTTGCATGGAATTTTTTGACTAACTGATATAATTGTTCGAGCAATTTAGCACTTCAATATCAGTTGGAATCTCATTTATAACACTTATAATAAGCACCAGGTCAATTAATTTTAGACTATCACTCGCAAATGAGCATACTATAGGATCAATTATTTCAAGCTGATCTAGACATCTCTTATCCTGCTTCTGCTAAAGCTTTTCAATCATATTGGGATTGTTGTTAATTCATGATGGGTATATGGGATGATTTTGAACATGCGCATGCTTTTCTCCTTCATCGAACCCCTCTTCTAACACTTGAGACTGCACTTACCAAATTAATTTTGGGAGAAACACGTTATGCTACTAAAATAGGGCGGCTCCCTTTTCGATCCCTGTTCTCTTAGCATGACCTATGACTAGGTCTTGGTAACTTCTACTCCTTCACTAGTTTCTGAACAAAAGTAAGAGGGAAAGGCAAGACCAAATTTAATGGGCAATGTTATAAGTATGGCTATTTTGGACATTGTGGTTCTGAATGTCGACAATCAAGAGACGATTTGACTAAATTAATTAAGTCTAGTCGCACTGCTATTTCTACTGTCTCTACAACACCAAACACATCTGGGCACCCACTTTGTCTCTTACTACAACTAATCTTGAGGCACTTGTGCAATAGGTTTTATCCAAAGCTCCCATTGCTCTTTTAGTTTAATTAAGTAATACTTCCCCTTGGTTTATTGACTCTGCTTGTTGTAATCACATGACCTCCAATATTTCTTTAGTTTCACATAGTAACGACACTCCACCTATTTTTGCTGTCTATACTGTTGATGGATCAAGCATGTCTATTAGTCACATTGGTACTGTCTCTACACCCAATCTCTCTCCCTAACACACTTGTTCCTAAATTACCACTTAACCTTCTTTTTGTTGGACAACTTGTCAAAAATGGTTTTATTTTAACCTTTTCTAATAAATGATGTGACACGCAAGATTAGAAGACGGGGTGGCTGATTGGGACAGGGTGTAAAGTTGGTCGTCTTTTTGAGCTTACTTTTTTACATATACCTTCTTTGACTCCCTCTATTGATGTGTCAGTTTATACTTGTAGTTTGTGGCATTCTCACCTAGGACATGCATCTTTTTCTTGAATTAAAACTTAGCTTCCACTAGTTGTTTAGGCCAAGTCAATTTTGAAAAAATTAATTGCATTAATTCTCAATTGAGCAAGCAAAGCGCTTTACCATTCAATAAAAGTAAATCTGTTTCATTAGCCCCTTTTGATCTCGATATTTTGTGATCTTTATTGATGATTTTTCTATATATATGTGGTTATATCTCTTAAAAGATCATTCAGAATTGCTTGATGTTTTTTGTGCTTTTCAAAAAATGATTCACACTCAATTTGGGAAAGAAATCAAAATTTTTCATGGTGATAATGCCCAGAATACACATCTTCTACTTTTCTTGAAACTTTAAAGAATAATGGGACTTTATACCATCGATCACACCCATATACCTCTCAGAAAAATGGTTGTGCTGAATGAAAACATTGACAAATTTTGGATACTACTCGATGTCTTCTCCTTTTTGCTCAATTATCCAAAATTTTTTTGGGGGAAGCTGCACTCAGTGTAGTCTACACTATTAATCCCATCCTCCACTATATCTAGTCAAACTCCATACACAATCTTATATGGGAAAACACTTGATTATTCTGTATTAAAAACATTAGGTTGTGCATGTTTTGTCTTAATATCCCCACATGAATGTTCTAAGTTGGAACCTCATTCACATCTTTGTTGCTTTCTCGGTTATGGCATTGAACATAAGGGTACCGTTCTTATGATCCTATTGCACAAAGACTATGCATATCTCGCCATGTGCAATTCTGGGAACATCAGTCATTTATGCCTCTTTCCTCATCATTCTCATCACCATCACCTCATTCCTCCTTCTTATTCGTTGATTCCTCCCCAAACGTATTTCTTGAATCTGATGTAGGTGAAGCAAGCTCATCAAACTCTAACTTATTTAACGGAACTAATTTGCCTGCAACATCAAATGATCCAATCAACACATCACTTGAGCCTGTTTCTATACCTGAAATACATTGCTCTAGTTGGGTAAGAAGCCTTCCATCCCACCTCCAAGATTATCATTGCTTTTTTTTCTCTTGCCACTTTGTATGAGCCAAGTACCTTTCGCGAGGCTAAATCTGATCCATTATGGCAATAAGCTGTGGCTGAAGAACTCCAGGCTATGAAGGCCACTCATACTTGGGATCTAACTGATTTACCTCATGGTAAGACTATAATAGGAAGTAAGTGGGGTGTTTAAAATTAAAACTCATGCTGATGGATCCATAGAACACTGTGAAGCATGCCTGGTAGCTAGAGGTTTCACACAAGAATTTGGCATTGATTATGAGGAAACTTTTGCCCCAGTTGCTGGTCTTATGACTTTTCACTCTTTACTTGCAATTTCTGTTGTTCGTAAGTGGAAGATGCTTCAAATGGATGTTAAAAATGCATTTCCTAATGGAGACTTGATTGAGGAAGTATATTTATAACCTCGTCAAGGCCTTGACCACCTGCAAGGGAAAGTTTGTCGCCTTCGTAAAGCTATATATGGCCTCAAACAATCTCTTCGAGCTTGGTTTTCTAAGTTTAGCTTTGCACTCTCTAAACAAGGATTCACTCTTAGCTCTTATGACTTTGCTTTGTTTCTATGTTGCTCAGAGGCTAGCCTTGTTATTCTTTTACTTTATGTTGATGACATGGTTGTTAAAGGAGATGATGTTTCAGGGATCCATGCCTTGCAAAAATTTCTTGGCTAGACTTTTGAAATGAAAGATTTGGGCACACTCAATTACTTCTTAGGCCTTAAAGTTACATCGAGCTCCAATAGATATTATCTCTTTCAAGCTAAGTATGCCTTTGATCTCTTATCTCATGTTGGCTTGACTGATAGTAAAATTGTAGACAGTCTCTTAGAGACAAATGTCAGGTTGTTGCCCAATGATGGCGTGCCTCTACTAGATGCAATGTTGTATAGACAATTAGTTGGTAGTCTTATCTATCTTATTGTTACTCGGCCTGATCTATCCTATGTTATTTAGCTCGTGAGTCAATTTATGCAGGCTCCAAGATCTTCTCATTATGCAACAATTTTACATATACTTCGATACGTAAATGGTACAATGTTCTATAGTCTTCATTTCTCTGCCCACTCCTCTTTAGATCTTCATGCTTTTTTAGATGTTGATTGGGCTAATGATCCAACTGATTGTTGTCCTATTACCGGATATTATTTTCTTCTTGGATCATCGCTAGTCTCTTGGAAGAGCAAGAAACAAACTTTTGTTTCATGCTCTAGTACAAAAGCTAAATATTGCGATTTAGCAGATATCACTTCTAAGTTGTTATGCATTCGATAGTTACTGCAAGACATGAGAGTCTCTTTTTTGCTGGTTCCACTATTCATTGTGATAAAATGAGTGCCATATAAATTGTTCACAATGACATGTTCCATGAGTAAACAAAACACATTGAGATTGATTGTTATTTCATTCATCAGCATATCAAACATTATACACTCCGTTTGACCCACGTTGCATCTACCGATCAACTTGCTAACATTTTCACCAAAGCATACCCATCTAGTGGACATCAAGTCCTAGTTGACAAACTCAAGATGACTTCTTGTTTACCACCTTGAGTTTGAGGGGTGATATTACTATATATATATATATATATCTTATATTGTAGATATTATTATAGATATTATACTCTATTATCTACAAGATATTATACTCTCCTGTATCTATAATACATTATATTATACTCCTGTATCTTTTATATGTCCATTTTTATTCTAATTGTATAAGTATGAATACCCCCTTTATAACATGTAAACATCATTCAAAACTCAAAGAATTCAATTCTTTACAAATTCTATTCAATTTATAATTTAAGAATTAATCTAGAATTACTAATTATATATCTACTTGTTTAATTTCCTTAATGAAATGAGAAACTATTCATATTTAGTGTCTCTTGTGTTCTTGTTTTAGTTTGAATTTATTATTATTATTCTTTTTTGTAATTGGTCAAAATTTAAGCGCCAACAATATTCGTTATAACAGTATAAATATATGTGTATTATAATTCTATATTGATTATTGATTGTAATGTAACATCCAATGAACATCAATAAAAAAAAAAGAAAAAAAAGAAAAAAAATCAGAAAAAAGAACAGATAGGAAAGGAAGAATTCTTGATAGATCAACTTTGATCTTGAATCTAGCTAAGCTCCAACTTGCATGGACAAACTAAAAATGATCCGAGTAAGGAATATTAGTATGCTGTCGATTTGAGGCTTTAAGGTTTTTATGTCAAAGCTAAGTTGAGAATTGTAACTAATGTAAGTGAGATACTAGAGACATAAAAAAATATTTATAGTGGAGAACCTACTTTTCACAATTGCTTTGTAATCTCTCAGTTTAACTGTCATTTTTCTGGAGGACGGGACCCTTGTTAATGAATATAATCCTACTTCGAGCCTAAGTAACGTGACGAAACCCATCACCTCAGTTAGCCAAGGTGACATCATTTCAACCTTTACTATTTTTTTGAACTTTTTGAGTCTATTGGACGACGTAAGAAAATAGTTATTTAAATAAAATAACTAGGCTGGTTGATGACTTAAAAACAAATAGGAAATCCATATAACATTTCATGGATTTCAAAAAAAAAAAAAAAAAAAAAAAAGAATCGTTTTCTTTACAAAAAGAGAAAACTGTTTTTAATTGACGTTTTCTTTACAAAAAGGGAAAACTATTTTCAGTTTACTCTAACTAAATAATTTTTTTTGGCTTTCAAACCAAATACACATGTAAGAATCTAACGCTTCTGAAAAATCTCATTAGACACGCATAAAATGATTCACTCTTTGAAAAAGAAAAGAAAAGAAATAGAAAACATTCCTGTGACAAAATAATGGTATTTATTATATACAAATGTCATGAAAAGCAATTAAGGTTTGGAAAGCTAGATATGCGTGACGTGCGACAAATACACGACTTTACTTGGAATGCTTGTCATGACCCATGAGACCTAATTGGTCACATGGTGGCTTGACTTTCCATGACACAAGGCTGTCTCGTAATTTGACTATTCGTAACACAAGGCCTTCTAGAAATTTGGTGGGGAATTCAATTGCATTTCTTGAATGAAGGTTAATTCCATCGATCTTCGATATTTTTCAAGTGGGTTTCTTTCATGCCTAGTCACCCCTAATATTTTTCAAGTCAATTTGGACCATAAGCCAAGTAGAAAAAGTTGCCATGACTTGCAAAAATTCAAAAAACGTGTGAAGCTAGGTCGAAAGGCCAATAGCGAAGAAAGCCCAAAAGCAAAGGTTTAGTCAATCAACTTAGGACAATCAAACAAGATGAAAAAATCGAAACAACCACTTACCAGCAGCGAAACAACAAAGTGGTCAACTTGACGTGGGACGGGCACATGATGCAGATTTAGTGAATATGTCAGCTCGACCTTGGCTAGCACAAGGTAGGATCTATGTCTTGGCCGAGCTGAGTTCATGATCAAATAATGCAATCGCGATTTTTTTCATAATCCTATCTTACAAACTCATATATTATTCATGTAAGGAAGATATAGACAAATCCCCTAATATCGTAAGGAAGAAAGATCCCTATCTCCTCATAACAAAAATCTTCCTAATCAAATACATCTTCAACATTTATAAATACCACTCGCGGGCATCAGAGCATTCTTAATACTTAGTGTACTCAAATTTGAGCAACAAAGAAATTTTTCTTTGCTTTTTTTTTTCCTTTAAATTAGTGTCATTCCCATCTCTGTGCATATTTCCTTGATTCATTACTCA
>JAJIYU010006499.1:0-20576 GCA_030144865.1 Tinospora cordifolia
TTAATCAAATTATGTACTCAATTTTATTTAATTAATTGAGTTTATGAATTTCAGTTATTTCTTTTATTATTGCCTTATTAAATCCCTAAATTTAAGTCATGTACTGTTAAATATAATCAAGGCATGAAATAATTGAAATAGAAAGAATGTCAAGTGTGTGTCACTTGTAAAGTAACATCGGCCCGGCCCGCCGTTTGGTTTAAGCCACCGTCAAGAGAATGGTGGCCGTGTCCAATGCTTAAAGATATGGGGGTTGGGGTGTTACATTGAGACCTCGAGGAATCAGAGATAACGAGGCGGAGATTGAAAGGGATCGAAAATAGAAATAGGTGGAATTGACTACGTGAAACTCTATAGCATTATGTTGGTTTGAATATGAAACATGCCTGTGTGTTTATTATTTAGAAGCATGCTAGGATTGTATGTGTCTTATGTGAATGCTTGGTTGTTTTTTTGTAGATTCATAGCATGCCATACCTTGTATGAATGTTTATTACAGTTTAGAATCCATGCTATGCATGCAATGTAAGAAATAAGATGTTTGATGTAACTATAAGCATGATGAATTGTTTATTTATATCCTTTGCCATGTATATTGGATATTAAAATTGTGACAATTCTTGTGGTCACTAATTTAAGATGATTAAGTAAATGAACCATGTACCGGTGCGATGATGAGGATACTATGGTTAGGTGCGGCATTATTGTGGATATTCTTAGCTTTAGATGAGTCTCTAATTGAAATGGGACTGTAAGTCTAAGTGATATTTCATTCCCTGGTTTGATTATAGAGTGAGACATCAACCCCAAGATAGGGTTCCGAGTAAATAATGGGCCTTCAGGCATTGCATTGAATACTCCAAACCTAAGATGGAATGCCGAGTGAAAAATCTTTTCAATCTCAACATTAACTTGAATAATTGAATCGTTGAAATGCTTAATGCATTATAAGTGCTTGCATGCTTATATTTTGACTATTATAATGCTTGAGATTTTTTGTATAAGATCTACTAGGCTCTTGAGCTCACCCCCACTAATCTCTTTTCAGGTAACCCTTGAAGACACTATGTTGACAAGTGATGAGCTGCATTTTTGTAGTCATGACACACCTCACAGTTGAGGTTGTGTAGGGGTAGAATACTCCCTATCTATTAGTTTATAGGGTATGAGACCCACATTTAATTCATGTTTAGTCATTTTGATTATTGACTTTGATCATAGGGCCAAATACCATTTATTTAACTCCTTTGAACTCAGACACGGGGTCTAAGTATTTTATATATCTCAGAGTTTAATCATGTTATTGTTTTTAGACATGCCATCCTTATTTTAAATCATACGTGATAGTATTGTTTATGTTTCCACACTCTGATATTTTATTGGGATGGTGTGAAAAAGGAAAGAATACAAGTAACGTCCTAGTCTTTGGATAGTGAAAGTGGGAGTGACCGCATGATTCTGTCTCGAGGTGAGGGACAAAAACACCCAGTCAATGACGCACGCGATAAGATTCGGGGCTAGGGTGTTACAAAGGTGGTATCAGAGCTTAGTCAGTAGCTCGTTGGGAAAGAGTTCAATCATTAACTCGTAGGAAAACGTACAATTTGAGGCCAAAGTTGGTACAAGTCTGGTGAGATGCTCACATAGAGCTCAGTTAGTAGCTCAACTAGTTCATTAGTTAGTGACTCAGTTAGTAAGTCATTACGCGGTAGGGACATTGAAAACTTAGGTCTGGGGAAAGACCTTAGGTATAGCTTGGGTGTTGTCAAGGTTGCATAGCGGATCATAAATAAAAGCTTTTAGGGCAGAAGCTCGAGACTGATAACGTGTGAAATGAAACACTTGTTTGGTTAGGACACAAGATCAGGAGGATCCTGTATCTTTGGTTTCTATGTAGTATGGGATGCATGGGAACTCGAGGATATGGAAGAATCCTGGACTCAGAGAATGACAGACCATGTATGGTGAGTGATCGGTGGCTTTAGATGAACTTGTTTTCGTATACTTGGTTGGTATGGGACAGCCAAGGGTAGTGGGGCTTGGGAAACCTTGGACATTGAGACATTTGCGAAATTATTTGGGTGTAGTGAGATATCTAAGTGGAAGTTTATGTCGATGGGTAGGAGTGGTATGGGACACTCGAACCCATAGGCATAGGTGGAAGCTTAAAAATTTTCTATGTTAGCCTACTGTTTGTAATGATATGTGTGAATGCTTTACTTGCATGCTTGATTATGCACTAGAAATGTGGATGCCATAAAAATTTAATTTAAGACCCACTCCTATACCCAAAATTAAAAAAATTCATTATGGACTTAGAAGCATAAACCAATAGGCCACTGAACAAATGAGAACTTAAAGACATGAATCTAGAGTCATGCTAGTACGACAGAAATAAAGGCTCTAAGTATGTACATGGGATTTCTTCAATCAATTGATGATAACTGAAATGATCTTTGGTTGTAGATAAATGGTCGAATCTAAGAGATATGCTATTAGAGTTGCTGTGTCTAATGAGAATGAACTGCAAGGGCAAAGGGCACAGGTTAACCAGACTGAGGTTTAGGTTGGGGTTATGTTGACTCCAGAGTTCTGGGATGAGATTACCAAATAGGTCATCAAACAGATCGTGAGAGTATTGTCGTTGCCATAGATGCACCCATAGGCGGCACTAGAGTCGCAAGTACAGGCCCTAGACCCCAGGAGCAGATACCAGTACAACAGCCGACGCCCATGCCAAAGGTTCCAGTTTGTCAAAGGGTGCAGGAAGAAATTGAGGAGAAGGAATAGAGGGCGATGTTGATTGAGTTATAGAAACTCCACCCATCCTAATTTGATGGTACATCTAATAGCATGGCTGCAGATCACTAATACCAAGAATTATATGAGCATCTGGATGTGCTAGGGGCTAGTGGGCTTCGCAGAGTTACGCTGGCCACACATTAATTTAAGGGACCAGCCAGGAATTGGTGGCAGACGCTGAAGGTAGATCCGAACATCGACGTTTGACACATGGACTAGGAAGTATTCAAAGTGATATTTTACAAGAAAATTTTTCTAGAAGCTACACATGTGTAGATGGAATTTGAGTTCATCAGGTTGATTCAGAGAGACATAACGGTATTTGAGTATGAGGTCAAGTTTACTGAATTAGCCAATTTCGCACCTAAATTGATCAAGGATGAAAAAATAAAGGCCCGTAGGTTTGCGAAAGGCCTGAAGATTGAGATTCATAGAGTGGTGAATCCTAAAGATTGAGATTCATAGAGTGGCGAGCCTAATTGGTCTGAGAACTTACAGAGAACCAGTTGAGAATGCATTACTGACGGAAAAAGAGGTCAACCTTGAGCAGAAGTTGAGAAACAAGGGCAAGAGATCCAGCAATGGAAAAAAGTTCTAAGGGAACCAAAAGAAATAGAATCACAATTAGCCTTAGAGGTAATAGGCCTTAGGGAGAGTTGATAATCAGCAGGCTCGAAGAGAAAGAACATGTTACAACTATGGGGGGAAGGGACATCTTGCCAAGGACTGTTAGAATGAGGGACCACGAAGACAGATTCAAGGGTAGAATAATGCTTAGGTGAGAAAATAAGGTGGACGTGCTCAATAGCCACAATAGAGGCAACCCCAGCAATAGCAGCAGGGCAAACAAAATCAGGCCTGAGTGTTTGCTATCGAGGATGGATAGGCAAACCCAGCTCTAGCTATTGAAAGTACTTTTCTATTGTTTAATGTTATTATTAAGATCTTGTTTGATTCGGATGCCACTAAGCCATTTGGTCAAAAAAACAAGTTAGGAGATTACAACTAGTGACATTTACACCATCGAAACCATTGTATGTATCCACTCCCATAGGAACTACAGTGACTATCCATAAAACTTGTACATGTGAGTTGAGATTTGGACATAAACTAATAACTGCTGCCTTGATTGTTACGATTCCACAGTTATGATGTGATATTGGGCATGGACTAGTTAACCCAATACCAGTATTAGATTGATTGCCTAAGACGAAGAATCACATTGAATCTACTATATGGTGAATTAGTGAAGGTCAACGAGGATATGCAAAGATTGCCTCGAAACCCTATGAGCGCGATGGTACATTGCATAAGGTAGAGTGAGGACTTCGCAAAAGTTCTGGATGTTGATGTTAGGCAGTCGAAAGATATTCAAGAGATACCTGAAGTGCGGGAATATCCAGATAATTGAACTACAACCAAGTACAAATCCTATAGCCATTCCTCCTTACAAAATGATGCCAGTGGAGTTGATTGAACTCAAAACACAGCTGGATGGGCTCTGTGAGAAGGGATTCATTAAGCCAATTGAATCATCATGGGGAGCTCTTGTACTATTTGTGAAGAAGAAAGATGGCTCAATGAGGTTATGTGTTGCCTATAGGAAGATCAACCAAGTAACCATAAAGAATAAGTATCCTCTACCCATAATAGATGACCTGCTTGATCAGTTGACGAGAGCTACTCATTTCTCCAAGATTGATCTGAGGTCAGGTTATCACGAGTTGAGGATCAGGGAGGCAAGCATTCATAAGACAACATTCAAGACTTGATATTGGCATTTCAAATTCATAGTTATGCCTTTTGGTTCGACCAATGCGCCAACTGCATTCATTGACTTGATGAACAAAGTCTTCCAACAGTATCTGGATCAGGTTGTCATAATATTTGTAGATGATATCTTAATCAACTCTAGATCAGAAGCTAAACACATAGAACATTTGAAAATTGTGCTGGGCACACTGAGGAGAAATGAATTTTATGCTAAGTTCAGCAAGTATGAGTTCTGGATAAAGGTGGTTGAGTTTCTTAGCCACATAGATTCAGTTGAAGCGATATCAGTTGATCTAGATAAAGTGGGGTCAGTGACTAATTGGAAGCAACCAAAAATGGTGACATAAATTAGAAGCTTCTTGGGTTTTGAAGGATACTACCAAAGATTTATCCAAGATTTTTCCAAGTTAGCTGAGCTTATGACTAAGCTAACTAGAAAAGGAGAGAAGTTCATCTAGGATGAGAAATGCGATGAATCTTTCCAAGAGTTGAAGAAGAGGTTAACATCAACTCCAATTTTGGTTCCCCTAGTCATGGTGTTGGATACGTTCTATATATAGATGCATCACAAAATGGGTTGGGTGTCATATTGATGCAAGAGGGGAAGGCCATTGCTTACACCTATCGACAGCTAAAAATCCATGAGTAGAACTATCCTGCGCATGACCTCGAACCAGTTGCTATCATGTTTGCCTTAAAGATTTGGAGGCATTATCTCTATGGAGAGAGATTTGATCTATTTTTAGACCATAAGAGCTAAAAGTACATCTATATTCAGAAGGAGTTGAACCTAAGACAGTGGAGATGGATAGAGATTTTGAAGGACTATGACTTCCAACTCCACTACCATCTAGAAAAGGCTAATGTCGTAGCCGATGCCCTTAGTAGAAAGTTCAACAAGAGAAATGAAGAAAAAAGGGAAAATTTATCAACTGATCAGTGATTATAATCTGATTATAACTTCAGACGGAAAACAGGATACCTATGTGTATTAGTTTGCCAACCTAACCTTCTACGACATATTAGAGATGAACAAAAACATGACAAATGGATTGTGGACCTGATAGAAGGTGTCAAGCAAGGCAAACACACTAACTTCAGAATCGATGCTAAAGGTATATTGAGACTTGGGGACATAATTTGTGTACCAGAGAGTGGGCAGAGTAGAAGGACCGTATTAGATGAAGTTCATCAGACTAAGAGGTGATAAGATATACCAAAACCTCAAGGAGACTTACCGGTGGAGAGGCATGAAGAGGAACATAGCTAAGTATGTCTCTAAATGTCTAACATGTTAGCATGTAAAGGTCGAACACAACAAACCTTCAAAGATGTTGCAACCGCTTCCGATCCCAGAATGGAAGTGGGATAATATTGCAATGGACTTCGTGAGTGGCCTACCCAGAAATCAGAAGGGTGAAACACAGTATGAGTGATTGTAGATCGTTTCACAAAGGTGGTTCATTTCCTAACCATCAAATCTATAGATACAGTTGAAAAACTAGGAGAGCTATATGTCATGGAGATAGTAAGGCTACATGGTGTAACTAAGACCATTGTATTGGACAGAGATTCTTGTTCACATCTTAGTTCTGGCAAAGCCTACAAAAGGAACTCTACAGTAAACTCACCATGAGTATTGCATTCTATCCTAAGATAGATGGATAGTCTGAAAGGGTGATATAGATACTAAAAGATATATTGAGAGCATGTGTCCTTGACTTCAAGGGTATTTGGAGCAAATACTTGAACTTAGCAAAATTTGTTTACAATAACAATCACCACGCGAGTATCAAAAGGCTCCATACGAGGCTCTTTATAGTAGATCTTATAGATCTCTATTGTGTTCGATAGATTTTGAAGATCATGTACTTACAGGATTAGACCTAGTACAAGAGATGAACGAACAGGTGAAACAGATACAAAAGAGGTTAACCACGGCTTAGAGTAGAAAAAGGTGCTATGCGGGTAAGAGAAAAACATTAGAGTTCCAAGAGGGTGATAGAGTGTTCCTAAGAATCAACCCCCAAAAAGGGGATTAAACATTTTGGGATCAAAAGGAAACTATCACCTAGATTCATCAGTCTGTTCAAAATACTTAGACAGGTTGGCAAATTTGCCTACGAGTTGGATCTATCGAATAAAATGTCCTCGATCCACAACGTATTCCATATATCGATGCTACAAAAATATGAACTAGACCCCTTTGACATCATACATTGGGAGGAATTCAACATCCAAAACAATGCTACTTACGAAGAAGCAGCCATTAGAATACTTGATCATAAAGTGCATAATCTCAAAACCAAGGACATCCCTCTAGTCAAGATTTTGTGGAGACACCATGACATGGAAGAGGCTTCCTAGGAGTTAGAGAACAAAATGCAAAAGAAGTATTCAAAGCTTTTCACCAAGAGTAACTGATCGGAGAGCATCCTACAAGTACGTGATCATTTTAAATTTCGAGGATGAAATTTTTTAAGGGGGTAGATTGTAATAACCCAAGTTATGAAAATACAAGCAAAACAAACAAAGAAGTAAAACAAATAATGGAAAAAAAAGAAGGGAGCCGTGGTACCACGGTCTTGTGTCAAAAGGAACCCCATCCTGTGGGACCACGGTCCTGGTGAGGAAGACAACAATCCAGCATCTCAAATTTGTGGTTTGTGGTTCAAGATCGCAAGTTTGGAAAGAATGTGCGATTATGGTTCAAGATCGTGGTTCTGCCATTAGGACCATGTGAAGACCGCAGTCTTGCGATTAAAACTAGGAATGGAAGGTTAAGGGACTGCGTCGACGCACAAAAAACCCTATGTTTTGACTGATAATACACACACACACACACACACAGAGTGTGTTGCAAAACCCTAATCACTCACTCGTAGTGCACCCATTGTCACTCTTGCAGAAAACCCTAGTCGCCCTTACAACCATCGTTCCTCTCTCGCGTGCTCTAGGTCGAATCCAACTAGTCATCCCCTTCCAAGTAGTCTTCAATTAGAAATGGGAGGAGAATTGTGTCAATATGGAATTCGAAATCAATTGTAAGTAACCTCTAAAACTATTTTTCTTTAATGGTCGTTTTTGATCTGTATTACCCCATTTCACGTCTAAACAATTTCTATTTAATGTTCATTTTTTATTTTCTCTAAACCATTTCACGCGCTACTATCACTAGCTACAAACATTAACAGATTGATAACTACGTTGTAATACTCTGAATTTTCTATATTCAATTAAATGAAATTTATCATTTATTTAGTAAAATTTGGGTGCAAAATGAAACTGGCTCATTTTAGGGCTAAATTTAGTAGGTTCTAAAACTCTCATTTAGTGCATCTTATGGACCCAAGACAACTTGAAACAAAGTAAGGTGACATGAACCAACTAATGGGACAACATATCTAAAAATTAGAACAATTGGTCAAGGTTAGGGTTTTCATTTGCCAAACGCCCTTCAAGGGCCCCAAATTAGATAGAATTGTCATTTGGGGTACTTTGGGGGATCGAAATGACTCGAAACGAAACAGAACGACACGAACTAACAAAATGAACGATATATCCAAAAATCAGAAGAATTGGCCAAGATTTGGATTTTCATTTGCCTAGTGACCTCAGTGGGTCTTCAATAAAAAAAATGTTTTTGAAGGAAAATCACCTAGGGCCAAACCATACCTTAAAATGTGTATTAGGTTCATGTGATTCCAAAACTATAGTATATAAATCATAATTCTATGTAAAGAAGGAGATATTAATTTTTATTTGATTTTTGTGAACCCATAAAGTTATGGCCACCCTTAATATGTGCAAGTCACATGGGTGGAACCCCATGATCATGTGCATCTTAGCCTACCCGAAGCTCTATGGGACATTTCCATTATTTGAATCCATACAAAATGATCATATGTACCATGTAAATGATTCCAAAAACCACACCTATGAGAAGTTTCCCTATAGTTAGAAACTAAGACAAGTGATCCCATGTACCAAGATAAATGATCAAGTGTACCCATGCACCCTAAAAACGTTTACACCACGTGTGTGTGCTCCACATGTGCCAAATTCCAAATTAAGAGAGTTTCCTAGGATTCCTAAGACCTTTATCTTATGTCCCTCAAGTCTGATCGTGTACTCACCAATCACCTTTCCTCAAGGAAACAATTTCCTAATCAAAAAGGCCAAAATTAGAAGTGTTTCTATGCATGTTCGTGTGATGAACAAGCAAGGAAACCAAAAAGGGAAGATTCTATGAACATAATTTCATCTAATAAGACGTCCCAACTAGTATTAGCATGATTTCTATGTCTAAAATTATTCTCTTAATTAAATAAGAAATTAAAAAGAGAATCAAATATTAGCTCATATGAAATTAGCAAGTCTTAGTAGTCCCATGAGCATACTTGCCTATTCCAAAGCAAACCATGCCCTCTTGTTTGGAAACTTGCCCAAATTTGTGAGCTGCCCTAGCTACCCTAGATGCCCCCCTTGTGCTCATGAACATCTATAAAACCCCCTTCTTGTTGACTTTCATCTCATCCCAAAGCAAAGAGTTGACACTTCTCTCTTTGTTTGTTCTTGCCATCTTCTTGGCACCACTTCTCACTTCTCTTTTCTCTCTTGTGTGAGAAGTTCTAATTTCAATCTTATAGTGAGTTTTTTTGAGTGATTTTGTTGGCATTTGGAAGTGCTTAAATGTTGGGAACCCTTTTGAAATTTTAAGGAGAAAACATCATAAGGTGTAGGGGATTTCTAGAACACCTATTTTACTACTTCAAGCCTTTAGTGCATTCATGTTTTTAGTTCTTTTTATCATGTTATTTTTTAAATTTCAGCATGTTTAAATTTTATTTTGAAGCATGTTTGATCATGTTTTAATTTCATCTAGCATGTTTTTATATTTTTAATTCATGTACGATAACATAACATGCTTAGAAACCATGCTTAAGACTTATTTTTGAGTTTTCTAGCATATTATTTATGTTTCTCATGTTCTCTTGATTATTTAAATTCTGATATTAATTATTATGATCTTGTTTCATATTTATTTGAATTTAAATATGAGAAAGTGAAGATAAGAACCATGTACCATCATAGTCGTCTAAGTGATGCTATGAGTGTTTTTTACGTATACTTAGTGTATATGAGTTACATCACTAAGTGTGGATGTGTTTTAAAATACTTGGAATGGGGACATGTAATCCTTATTTTCAATGGAATGTGACAAGATGAACTGTCATTTCAACTCAAAATAGGAGTATTTTAATGAAAAAAAAATCAAGGGATTAAAAACCCCTTTTGATCAAATATACAACACCAACAAGATATTGTTTGAAACACTTAATGCTTGTAAGTGATTGAAATTGAATGTACTTTTAATTTGAATTAGTAAATTAGTAGTTTGATGAATGATCCACTAGACTATGTGTTCATCCCTTCCTTCTATTTTTCAAGAAATTGAATTTCATGACGACTATGGATTTTTTGAAACTTTTCTTTTAGAAAGTTTATATTGTAAGGGCATAGTGTCCCAAATTTTGAATTAAAGACTTCCGCTGAATTTTACTTTTGAATTTTAGAGTTTTGTACTCTTTCTTTATATGATATGAATTCAATAATGTATTTTTTTAAAATTTTGAATAAATGAAGAGTTTAAAGTTTTCCTTTATTCACTTGTGTTATCTTGTTGAAAATTAAACTCAATAGAAGTGTACTTATGAGTATTTCAATAAGTGTTAGAATAAAGGAATTGAAATGCAAGTTGTGTACTTGTAAAGAATAAAGAAATTGATATGTAAGTTGTGTACTTGTAAATGTAACATAAGACCCAACTCGCCCTGTGGTTGAGCTCAAACCTGTCTCTTGGGGGTTTGGGTGTTACAAAGGTGGTATCAGAGCTTAGACATTAGTTGTTGGGCCAAAATTTAAAAGTTTCCTTTAATACTAAAGGTGGTATTAGATCTTAGGCATTAGTTGGTAGGCAAAAAAATTAGAAAGTTTCCTCTGATACCAAAGGTTGTATCAAAGCCTAAGCTTTAGATGCTATGGGCTAGAAATAGAAAGTCAAGCCTAAATATGTGTTGTTGGACTACAACGTCAAAGTCAATTAGTGGTTGTTTGACTAGAATTAGAAACTCTAACTAGGGTTTTACTTTCAATTGAATGGAATATTTGAATGTCCTATCTTCTATTTTTGCAATTTGAAAATGTTTGAGAAAGTGTTTTCAAAAAGGAAATATATGTTCTTGAAATGTTTTATTTGGATACAAAGACTACAAGTTGAGTTGATAGTATGTAAGCCTTATCTCGAGTAAAGCTAAACATTGAAAGGGAGGTAGGTTATCCTGCCTTAGAAAGCGCGGTTGCTAAGCAAACTTCAGTCTCGTCGCTCGATCTGGAGGTTGTCCCACCAGCTTATACGAGTGGTTTGAGTTGAAGAATAACCTTACTTTTTATATTAAGAAAATTAGAAGGTGGAAAATTAGGGCAAGGAATCGAATAAAAGTCGAAAAAGATGTCAAAGGTGGTATCTTGGGTAGATGAGGTTGTGAGTCAACCAGACGAAACCTTAAGTCCATGAAAGTCCTTAGGTAGAAACGTGGTGTAGCCATGGGTGACACAATGGATCAAAAGCATAAATCTTTAGGACGTAGGCTAGAGATGGAAACTTGTGTGAAAACAAAAAATTGTTTGATCAGGACATGAGACCAGAAAACTTCTATATCTTTTGGTTTCTATGTAGTATGAGATGCATAAGAATTTGGGGTTATGGAGGAAGCTTGGAGCTAGAGAATGATGGACTATGTGTGGTGAATGATCGGTAACTCTAGCAAAACGGGTTTCTCTATGCTCGCTGGTATGGGACGGTGGAGTATAGTGGGCTAGGGAACCTAAGTTATCGAGCAATTTACAAAATTGTTTGGGTGTGGCTCTCTTCTAGGTGAACGCCTTAGTGGAAGGAGTAGAGTGGTATGAGACACTTGAACCTAAAAGCTTAAGTGGAAGCTTGAAACTTTGCAGTGTTAGCATGAACTGTTTGATTGTATGATTGTATGATATGTATGCTTTACTGTTTATTGGCTTTGAGACCAAATCGTGTACCTATGCATGAAAAGAATTTAGAAGAAAAATCTTTAGGCTACTAAACAAATTGAAAACCTAGAAACCAAATCTAGAGTCATGATAATATGAAAGTTTGATGAAACAGACACCAACATTGAAAAGATGAATTGGAAAGAGTTCAAGGAGATCTTCTATGACAAGTTCTTCCCGAAGGCTACCATAAGAAAGCTATAAGAAAACTTTATAAGACTCAATCAGCGAGACCTCAACTTGACTGAGTACGGGAAGAAATTGACTGAGCCACCTAAGTTCTCTTAGGAACTGATCTGGAAGGAGAGGATGTAGGATAATTGGTTTACTCGGGGTCTCAAGATCGAGATCCAAAAAATGGTTATGACTTTGGGCTTAAAGACATATAGGGATGTCTTGGAAAGAGCTCTGATCCTAAAGCAAGAACTCAATGTGGAGCAAAGGTTTAAAGGAAAAAATAAGAGGCTTGCAAATGAAAAAGATCGCGTCATAGAAAAAGAATAAGAGTGGTAAGGCTCCACAGAACAAGGGCAGGCTAAGAACAAGTTTAGAGAACAAGCCAAGAGGCAAAAATTATGCTATGTGTGAAGACAGAAGGGCCATCTTGCTAAGGATTGCCCAATTACACTCACGTTCCTCAGCCACAGAATACTCAGGGAGGAGGTTAGAATGATCATTCTCAGGGTAGATAACAACAACAGAATGCCAACCAAGGGCAGAATCAGGGTTGTGGTCAGAACCAGGCCTAAATGTTTGCTGTGGAGACCCAAAAAGATCAGTATCCTCTGTAAAAACCCTAGTAGTCCAATGTTAGGACAAAAAAAATTAATTTTTGGAATAGAATTAGTAGAATAAAGTTCTTAAGACTTGTTATATGTTAGCATTTATTTTGTCTTTGAATAAGGTTCTGTAGGTGTGATTTCTAATTAATGAAAACAATTTCTTTAAGAACTCTTGTTGCCTCACTTTAAATATTGAAGAAAGTGTTAGTCACTTAAGGTAACAACCTCGAGACCTGTCGTGTGGTAGAGTCCACTGAGTCGGAGGTGGGGTATAAAAAAGAAAACTTTTAATAAACTAAGAACTTTAGGATAGGTATGACCCTAAATAAAAGAAAAGCCTATGTCTATAGCAAGTCTTGCCATCGAACCTATTGCATCAGATCAGAGATGAACAAAAGGAAAGACGAATGACTCACAAGCCTAATAGGGGAAAGTGAATGGTATAAGCATACTGACCATAGGTTAGATGCTAAGAATACCCTAAGACTTAGGAAGAAAACACCGTATGGGTAATTGTGGATCGTCTCACGAAAGTGGCTTAGTTCCTGCCAATTAGATCAACAAATCAAGTCAGTAAGTCTAAGAAAGTTATTGAGATTTTAGAAGATATGTTGAGGTCTTGTGCTTTAGACTATAATAACCCACCGCCACCGCCACTGGGACCCACACCCATGTCATGGAACGTTATGACTCGTCATGGCATTGTTACTCACAAGGTATTGTCCCTGCCCCTTATGGGTTTTGCTTCGCCTCCGTGGGATTCGAACCTTGATTCTGGGGGTTAAATACAAAGTTTTGCGAACTCCCACTACCATTGAGCCGTTTGAACTGGGTTTCCAAGAGTAATCCAACTTTATAGATATTGGGTTTGAGTTTCCAAGAGTGATCTTCTCTCCCAACGATGTGGAACACAGAGATTAGACTCTTTCGGTCCGAATGTCAGCCATAAACAAAAAATTTGTTTGAATCGCCTAATGTACAAAAGTTTTTTATATGCTTGGTTTGTTTGAATTGAAATAATGATTTAAATGTTTAGAAAGATCCACTGAGCTATGTGCTTACCCTTTCCTTCTATTTTTTAGGTAATTGATTTACATGACGACCATAAATATTAGTTAGGTTCTTTTTATTTAAAAAATTTCAAATTTCTATACAAGGGCATATTGCCCAAGTTTTGAATCTTCCGCTATAATAGTTTTTCTTCAAGATCAAATTATGTACTCAATTTTATTTAATTAATTGAGTTTATGAATTTTAGTTATTCCTTGTACTATTGCCTTATTAAATTCTTAAATTTAAGTTATGTAGTGTTAAATACAATCAAGGCATGAAATAATTAAAATAGAAAGTGATGCAAGTTGTGTACTTGCAAATGTAACACCGGCCCGACCCGCCGTTTGGTTTAGTCCACTGTCAAGAGAATGGTGGTCATGTCCAATGCTTAAAGATGCGGGGGTTGGGGTGTTACATAGACTTCAAGGGGAGTTGGAGCAAGTACTTACACTTGGTAGAGTTTGCCCATAACAATAGTTATCAAGCAAGTATTAAGATGGCTCCATTTGAGGCTCTTTATAGAAGACCCTGCAGATCACCTACCTATTGGGCTGAACTCGGGGATCATGTATTAACAAGACCAGATTTGGTGGAAGAAATGAATAACCAAGTCAAGTTAATATAGAAGAGGCTAACTACAACACAAATTCGTTAGAAGATCTATGCTGACAAAACGAGAAGACCACTAGAGTTCCAAGTTGGGGACAATGTATTTTTAAGAATTAGTCCTCAGAAGGGCATCGAAAGATTCAGATTCAAAGGGAAGTTATATTCGAGGTTTGTCGGACCCTTTGAAATACTTAGAAGAATCGGAGAATCTGCTTATGAGTTGGACCTACCAAACCAAATGACTTCAGCTCATAACGTATTCCATGTATCCATGTTGAGAAAGTACGAACCTGACCCCTCTCACATCATCCACTGGGAGGAAGTGAATATTCAAGATGATGCTACTTATGAGAAAATAGCAGTCAGAATATTCAACTATAAAGTACAGAGTCTAAAAACGAAGGATATCCCATTAGTAAAGGTAATGTGGAAACATCATGGACTGGAAGAAGCTACCTGGGATAAAGTGTACCAAGATAAATGATCAAGTGGACCCATGCATCCTAAAAATGTCTACACCATGTGTGTGTGCTCCACATGTGCCAACTTCCAAATTAAGAGAGTTTCCTAGGATTCCTAAGACCTTGATCTTATGAACATCTATATATACCCCCTCTTGCTAACTTTCATCTCATCCCAAAGTAAAGAGTTGACACTTCCCTCTTTGTTTGTTCTTGCTCTCTTCTTAGCGCCTCTTCTCAGTTCTCTTTTCTCTCTTGTGTGAGAAGTTTTAATTTCAGTCTTATAATGAGTTGTTTTGAGTGATTTTGTTGGCATTTTGAAGTGCTTGAACGTTGGGAACCCTTGTTGAAATTTTTAGGAGAAAACATCATAAGGTGGAGGGGATTTCTAGAGTTCCAATTTTACTATGTCAATCCTTTAGTGCATTTATGTTTTTAGTTCTTTTTATCATGTTATTTTATAATTTTAGCATGTTTAGATTTCAGTTTGATCATGTTTTAATTTTAGCTAGCATGTTTTTATGCATGATAGTATAACATGCTCAGAAACCATGCTTAGGCTTATTTTTGAGTTTTGTAGCATATTATTTGTGTTTCTCATGTTCTCTTGATTATTTAAATTCTGATATTAATTATTATGATCTTGTTTCATATTTATTTGAATTTAAATATGAGAAAGTGAAGATAAGAACCATGTACCATCATAGTGGTCTAAGTGATGCTATAAGTGTTTTTTACGTATACTTAGTGCATCTGAGTTACATCACTAAGTGTGGATGTGTTTTAAAATACTTGGAATGGGGACATGTAATCCTTATTTTCAATGGAATGTGACAAGATGAACTGTCATTCCAACTCAAAATAGGAGTATTTTAATGAAAAAATCAAGGGATTAAAAACCCCTTTTGATCAAATATACAACACCAACAAGATATTGTTTGAAACACTTAATGCTTGTAAGTGATTGAAATTGGATGTACTTTTAATTTGAATTAGTAAATTAGTAGTTTGATGAATGATCCACTAGACTATGTGTTCATCCCTTCCTTCTATTTTTCAAGAAATTGAATTTCATGACGACTATGGATTTTTTGAAACTTTTCTTTTAGAAAGTTTATATTGTAAGGGCATAGTGTCCCAAATTTTGAATTAAAGACTTCCGCTGAATTTTACTTTTGAATTTTAGAGTTTTGTACTCTTTCTTTATATGATATGAATTCAATAATGTATTTTTTTAAAATTTTGAATAAATGAAGAGTTTAAAGTTTTCCTTTATTCACTTGTGTTATCTTGTTGAAAATTAAACTCAATAGAAGTGTACTTATGAGTATTTCAATAAGTGTTAGAATAAAGGAATTGAGATGCAAGTTGTGTACTTGTAAATATAGCATAGGACACAACCCGACCTATGGTTGAGCTTAAACCTGTTTCTTGGGGGCTGGGTTGTTATGCGCATAGAGAGAACACTGCAATCACGTACTAGAACCCTGATCTGTACCAAAAGAGTGTTGTAGGAATATCAACACCACCCAAGAACGTATCTTGGACACTCCATCTAACAGATGACGCAGCTATCAAAAACTAGGTATAAACTCTTCATCCCATTCAAATGCTTGTTTTCAAATCTTAAGAGCAAGGTATAGAAAAACCTGGTCATTAGGGGTTGAAACACATAGTAATCACCCCTTTATACTCATTACGCACCCCACAAATGTTGATTGTTAAATATTGAGTCTTAAACATTGAAAGTAATACAACTGCTAAATTTATAAAACTTAAAGGTTGAGTCCTCGAGTAATCAGAGATAACGAGGCAAAGATTGAAAGGGATCGAACAAAGAAACAGGTGGAAGTGACTGCCTTAAACTCTTTAGCATTATTTTGGTTTGAATATGAAACATGACCGTGTGTTTACCATTATTTATTGTTTAGAAGCATGCTAGGAATGTATGTGTCTCATATGAATGTTTGGTTGCCTTTTTGTGGATTCATAGCATGCCATACCTTAAATGAACATTTATTATAGTTTATAATCCATGCTATGCATGCAATGTAAAACGTAACATGTCTGATGTGACTATAAGCATGATGAATTGTTTATTTATATCCTTCGCCATGTATATTGGATATTTAAATTGTGAAAATGCTTGTGGTCACTAATTTAAGACGATTAAGTGAATAAACCACGTAGCGACACAATGATGAAGATACTACAGTCAGGTCCGACATCATCGTGGGTATTTCTAGCCCTAGACGAGTTTCTGATTGAAATGGGACTGTGAGTCTAAGTGAGACTTTACTCCTTGGTTTGATGATTGAGTGAGACATCAACCCGAGATAGGGTTCAAAGTGTGCAATGGGCCTTCGAGCGTTGCTTTGAATACTCCAAACCTAAGTTCGAATGTCGAGGAAGAAATCCTTTTGGTCTTAACGTTAACTTGAATAATTGAATGGTTGAAACACTTAATGCATTACAAGTGCTTGCGTATTTGTATTTTGACTATTATAATGCTCGAGATGTTTTGTGTAAGATCCACTTGGATCTTGAGCTTACCCCCACTAATCTCTTTTTAGGTAACCCTTGAAGACACATATGTTGACAAGTGAGGAGCTACATTTTTGTAGTCATGATACACCTCATAGTTGAGGTTGTGTAGGAGTAGAATACTCACTGTCTACTAGTTTGTAGGGCATGAGACCTGCATTTAATTCATGTTTGGTCATTTTGATTATTGACTTCGGCCACGCGACCAAGTACTGTTCATTTAACTCATTTAAACTCGGACACGAGGTCTGAGTATTTTGTATATTTGAGAGTTTAATCATATTATTGTTCTTAGACATGCCATCTTATAATACCCTAAATTCTCTATACTCAATTAAATGAAATTTATCATTTATTCTGTGAAATTTGTGTCCAAAATAAAATCAGGCTCATTTCAGGGCTGAATTTTGTAGGTTCCAAAACTCTCATTTAGTGCTCCTTAGGGACTCAAAACAATTTGAAATGAAGTAAGGTGACATGAACCAACTAATGGAACAACGTATCCAAAAATTAAAACTATTGGTCAAGGTTAAGGTTTTCATTTGCTAAACATCTTTCAAGAGTCCAAATTAGGAAAGAATTGACATTCAGGATACTTCGAGGGATTGAAATGGCCTGAAAAGAAATTGAATGACATGAACTAACAAAATGAATGACATATCCAAAAATTAGAATAATTGGCCCAAATTTGGGTTTTCATTTGCCTAGTGACCTCAATGTGTCTTAAATAAGAAAAGTTTTTGAGGCAAAATCACTTTGAACCCAACCATACCTTAAAATGTGCATTAAGTTAATGTGATTATAAAACTATAGGTTATAAATTATAATTCCATGTAAATAAAAAGATATTAATTTTTATTTAATTTTTGTAAACCTATGAAGTCATAACCACCCCAAACATGTGCAAGTCACATGGGTGGAACACCATGATCATGCGCACCTTACCCTGCCCAAAGCTTCATGAGATGTGTCCATCATCATGAAAAGTGATCCCATATGCCCTACAATTGATCATGTATTCTCACACCTATCCAAGGAATGAGATGTCCCATAGGAATTGGAAAATCCAAGAAGAGTGATTCCATGTACACCATAATTGATCATGTATACCATGCCCCATTTGTGCTAAACCACCCCACATGTGTGTGTGTGTGTGCACATATGGACAACCCAAATTAGAAGGGTTTGAAATCTGAAATGTGCACCCAAAAACCGTAGCCGTCCAATGCACATAAGCCAAGAAAACCAAAATAGAAACTTCCTTTTCTCCTCTTTTGGTGCCAACTCATGGGTGTACACTAAAGGGTGCACCATGCTTGGAGTTTGAATTATTTAGTGAGTTTCATTAAGCTTTGATTTGCATATTAGACGATGATATGGTGTCCCTTCAAGTTTGATTGCATATTCCCCTTGCTTGATGTCCAAGTATAGAGAAATAGCAAGCATTCCATGTGTGTTGGTGTGATGAGCAAGCAACGGAACCAAATAAGAAAGTTTTACGAGCAAGATCCTCTAAAAGAGGATGTCCTAACTGAGATTAGAATGATTTCAAGTCTGAAAATATTCTCTAATATTAATTAAGAAATAGGCTAGAGAATCAAATATTAGCTCCTGAGAATTTGGCATGCTTAAGTGGGCCCATGAGCACACTTACCCTATTCAAGCCTAGCCATCTACCTTGGATTGAAAACTTGCCCAACTTTGTGAGCTGCCCATACTGTCCCCCTTGTGCTCATGAACACCTATAAATACCCCCTCTTGCTCACAATCATCTCATTCCAAAGCAAAGAGTTGACACGTCCCTCTTTGCTTGTTTTTGCCCTCTTCTTGGCACTTCTTCTCACTCTCTTTTCTCTTTTGTGCGAGAAGTTCGTATTTTAGTATTTTAGAGAGTTGTTGAAGTAGTTTTGTTGGTGGTTAGAAGTTCTTGAAGTTTTGAAAGTGTAGAAAAGAGGAACCTCTATTGGATTCTACAAGGAACTCGGGTTAAGGTGGAAGAGATTTCTTAAACCTCTACCTTGCTATTTTAAATTTCTAGCATGTTCATGCTTGTTTAAATTCTAATTTTCAGCATGTCTTATTTTAGATTCGACATGTTTAATCATATTTTAATTTTAGTTTAGCATGTTTTTATGTTTTAATCACTCATGAGAGCATGCCATGCTTAGAATCCATGTTTAGGATTTACTTCGATGTTTCAAGCATGCTATGTGATGTTTTCATGCTTTCTTAGTTGTTTAAAATTTTGAAATTTATATTATGGATTTCTTTCATGATTATGTGATCTTAAACATAAGAAAGAAGATAAGAACCACATACTAGCATAGTGACCCGTATGGGTGCCATGGGTGTTCTTAACACATGCTTGGAGTGTGTGGCTGTGTGGCGCAACTAAGGGATACTTGGTATGTGGCATCTAATGGAAAGTGACAAAGAAATGTCTTTCCACCCTAAAGAGGGATATCTAAATTAAGAACGTCAAGGGAGTAGAACCCCTTTTAGTCTTAACATCAACTACAACCAAAAAGTTGTGTAAATTACTTAATGCATGAAAGCGTTTGAATTTGGATGTGCTATTGACTTGAATTAGTAACTTAGTTGTTTAATGAATGATCTACTGTGCTATGTGCTCACCCTTTCCTTCTATTTTTCAGAAAATTATATTTCATGAAGACTATGGATTTTTGAAAGTTTCTTTTTAGAAAGTTTATATTTTAAGGGCATAATGTCCTAAATTTTGAATTAAAGACTTCCACTAAATTTTACTTTTAAATTTTAGAATTACGTACTCAATTTTTGGATTTGATTTCAAGAATGTAATCTTTTTATTTTATTTGAATGAATAAAGATTTAAAGTTTTCCTTTATTTAGTTATATTAGCTTGTTGAATATTAAACTCAATGGAAGTGTACTTGTGAGTATTTCAATTAGTGTCAGAATAATGGAATTGAGATGCAAGTTGTGTACTTGTAAATGTAACATAAAACCCAACCCGCTTTGTGGTTGAGCTTAAACCTATTTCTAGGGGGTTGGTGTGTTACACATCCCTATTTTAAATCATGTATGATAGTATTATTTATGTTTTCGTACTCTAATATTTTATTGGGATGGTGTAAGAAAGGAAAGAATACAAGTAACATCTCGTGTGATCACCCTAGGTCTTATAAGGTGTCCACGTCAACAAGAATTTTTAAAAATTGAAAATAAATATAAAAATGAGTAGAAACTTGTTTTTAATTATCATTGTATGATATTTAATCAAGATAAAAATTATTAGAACATTCAGATAGCTAGAAACGTGCGAGGAAAAGTGTTAAAAAACAAGCGTCTTGTTGTCGACCGCGGTCTGTGATGTGAGAAACCCAGAAAAGTGACAAACAAACTGTGGACCGCGGTCATTAAAGGCCGACCGCGGTCAACAGTGGAAAAATTGCAGAAACGAGAACTAGGTCACATTGGTGAC
>JAJIYU010006500.1:0-20527 GCA_030144865.1 Tinospora cordifolia
TATATATGGTGTTGTGAAGAGGCTTAACAGTGTTTTGGGCAAGCTCAGTTTGGGAATGGGTTTGCCAGAACACTGTGCCGGTCGGTTCGTCCTTCTCCCTAGGGAAGGGGTCCCGACAAATGAACAGTAAGACGTGTACTTGAGAGTGGGTTTTATTGGCCAAGCATGTTGAAAGATGCCTATCAGTTTGTAAAGACTTGTGAGACATGTCAGAAACAAGGAAACATCTCTAGAAAGAATGAAATGTCTCTTACCTCATTTGTAGAAGTAGAATTGTTTGATGCTTGGGGTATTGACTTTATAGGACCATTTCCACCATCAGCTGGCAAACAATATATCTTGCTAGCTGTTGACTATGTCTCTAAGTGGGTAGAGGTTGTAGCTACAACAAAGAATAATGCTCAAGTTGTGCTGAAGTTTCTTTCATGGAACATTTTCTCCCGTTTCGGAACTCCCAAAGCTATTGTGAGTGATGAAGGAACACACTTCTGCAATAAAGTCTTTAACAACCTTCTCACTAAGTATGGCGTGAGGCATAAGGTTGCACTACCCTATCATCCTCAAACTAACGGGCAAGCTAAAGTGTCTAATCGGGAAATCAAATCGATTTTACAGAAGACGGTTGGCACAAACTGTAAGGATTGGGCGTTGAAGTTGGATGATGCACTGTGGGCATACAGGACAGCATTTAAGACACTCATTGCTATGTCTCTTTATCAGTTATTGTATGGGAAATCATGTCACTTGCCGTGTGATTTAGAGCACAGAGCTTACTGGGCCATCAAGAAGTTAAATTTCGATGCAAAAGCTTGTGGTGAGAATCGGTTGTTGCAGCTCATAGAACTCGAGGAGTTTCACCGAGATGCATTCGAGAATAACACCATTTTACAAAGAAAGAATGAACAAATGGCACGATCAATTCATAGAAAAGAAGGAGTTTAAACCTGGCCAACAAGTACTCCTATTCAATTCAAGACTTCGTTTGTTCCCGAGAAAATTGAAATCTCGATGGTCGAGACTGTTCCTAGTCACTCAAGTCTTCCCATATGGTGTAGTAGAAGTATAGAGCTTGATAGATGGGCACATATTCAAAGTGAATGGCCAAAGATTAAAGATATTCTACAAAGGTCCAAAGCAGATGGTGGAATGGCAATCCTCAGAGATTGAAACATAGTATCCTCGTAGAGCTAACGACGTTAAACATAGCGCTGAGTGGGAGACACCCCACTATTGATGCTTGCGTAATTATTTTCATGTAGCTAGTTTGTTAGATTTCAGTTGACAGGTAGGTTCTAGACACTTAGAAGTGAGAAATGGGTCCATCATACTATGGACCACGGTCATCAGATTCATAGATTCTGTGGACTGCGGTCAACAACATGGTACAGAGAAAATCGTTCTGGTGACCGCGATCACCAGAACGTGCATTTTCACAGACCGCGGTCACAAGAATGGTGTAATTCGAGCATTTCCACAGACCGTGGTCACCAGAAGAACATGTTTCTACTGAACGTGGTCAACAGAACATCATTTTGGGCATGTCCACGGACCGCGGTCCACACAGATTTAACGCTCACACTGACCGTGGTCCGCAGAAGATGAACCGAACAATTTTCAACAAAAAAACATCTATGGACCGCGGTCCATAAACCAGTGACCGCGGTCCATACATCTTTTTAAGTCCAGATCGTGGTCATTTGTTCATTCTTGTTATGAAACTTCTAAGTTTTCTCTGTGGCTTTCGATCTCCCTTCCAATTTTCAGAGTACCTTTTACCTTTTCAGTGAAAATGTAAGTGTTTTTATTTTACTTTTCATTAGTTCCTTGCGTTATTTGAATGTTTAATGATTTAGAAGTTGCTATGTGTGTTTCCTTGTGTTTAAACGACTATTTTGCTCAATAACTCGTACCATTTTTCCTTTTATTCTGAATATGCATAATTTGTGAACCCTTTTGGAGCATAAACTTGCACAAATCCTTGTTCATGAGCACCTTAGGCTATTAACTGTGTTAGTTCATTGTAATGAGGCGCATTTCCTATCTATTTTCACAACATCTAATATCATAGGCATTGCAAGATTCAATTTTTATTGTCTAAGGATTGATTTTGATGCGCGGATGTTTAGCCCGGAAAACTAATCTATGTTGATTAGTTTCATTTCATGTTTGATGCATTATTATATAAATCTTGCTATTTTCCTTGCCCACATTTGCTGCTATTGCAAGCCTCTTAGAATGAAATTACCAGTTTCAAAGGGCAAGCAGCCAGCACCACCTCCTCCGCCTTCGGATCGAAACCATTTTATGACAGCAGCAGCAAAACAGAGGTTTAATGTAATGCGATCAAACAGACATTTAATCCTTAAGAGTGGAATTATGCTAATGACAGAGGAGTTCAACATTGGTATCGACACAGTGGTAGCAGCTAGGCATTGGGAAAAACTTATTCAGGCACCAGCTACCACAGTGGTTTCCATAGTACAAAATTTGTATGCCAATGCACCTGATAGAGAGGGGACATCAGTGTGGGTGCGGGGCAAACAGGTACCTTTCAATGCAACAGCGATTAATGAAGTGTATGGATTGCCAGTAGACTCTCCGAATGAATACTACAATCTCCTACCAAGATTTGATCCAGACGAGATATTGCAGACGCTGTGTGTTGATGGGGCGTCTTCGATTTGCTATAACAACAGGCCCGTCAATTTGATGAAGACTATGTTCAAGACCTCGACTAAGGTTTGGTTATATTTGGTTTGTGCTAATTTACTTCCCTCCTTAGCTATTAACCGGGTTACTATAGAGAGAGTTGTCTTGGTATACTACATCATGAAGGGACTCCCAATTAATATTGGGACTCCCAATCAATATTGGGACAATCATCTCGAGCTCTATCCGGTCGATAATTGACAGAACAAATGTGGGTCTGCCACACCCCACCTTTATCACAGAGCTATGCAGATGAGCTGGGGTTGTATGGGAAAAGACGGAGCCGTTGTTGAAGATGAAGGATCATATAGTGGTAAAGATGTTCACTTCCACCTCTTCTAAGAGGCGTTGGGCATCTACTGAATCTCCTCCACCAGCTGCTGGTCCTACTAGTTCTACCCCGGCCCCTTCACATCATGGTGATGCCCCGCAGTCCTCTTCAGCTACTGCTACATCTCTCTCTGCCACTAAGCACACCATGATGCACTGGATGGTGTATCTCACCTAGTGGATGCACTGCAAGGACTTGAGCATGGCCGAGACGTTTCCTTCTCCTCCAAGTTATTTGCCCTACATGGAGATGGCTTGTTGTATACCTCCAGTACACCCGACTCCACCAGTGGGCAATGCAAACGATGTTGATGATGATGATGGTGGTGGTGGTGATTTCACCGACTTTATTACGGAGAAAGAAGTCTTTGGAGTGGACCTCTGAGCCTAGATATTTTTTGTATTTCTCTTGCTGTTTTTTTATGCTCTTGAAACTCAAAATTTTTGTACCTTTGTTGCTCTTGTGTTTTTCTAATGATGCATTACTTCTTATCAATGGTTTACTTGTTCAATGCACAATATTTTTTTTATGACTTCCAGACTAATTTTCTTCTCTCTTTGAATGCATGTGTGCTGTGTTTTTTTTTCCCACATATGCCAATCAATGTGTTCTTGAGGACAAGGCACCATTCAAGTTTGGGGGTGTAACACACAGCAAAGAGGGTCAGTTTTCGTTTATTTTATCAGTTTTTTGTCAATTCTTCTTTGTGAAATTTTTTTAGATGCATTCTAGGAAGCATTTAGAGTAGATTTTTATTTTCATTAATAAAAAAAATGTTACTGAGTAACCTATGAAATTGTAACGTTCCTTTAGTATGATGAGACAAAGAATTAGGGTAATGTCAAACAGTCTGTGTGCTTGGTTGGTCTGAAGTCTGATCTTGACAGATCTCTATAGTCTTAGGTAAATTGAGAATCTGAAAACTGAAGTTAGTGAGAGGAGTGGAAACCAAACCATAAATGGAGAAAATTTCCCGCAAACTCTTGAACTAATCAATTTTGTCTTGAACACTGCTTAGGAATGACTGTAGGAGGGAAATGAAGTAGGCCATCATTCTTTGAGTCTTAGCCTAAAGGCCGATCCTAACATACATAATCCCTTGTAGCCAATTTTGAGCCATATAGCTTGTTTTCTTGCAATAAACCTAGACATTATATACATAAACACTTTATCATTTAATGAATACCTTAGTTGGACCTATTTGTGTGCACTCATGGTTTTAACATAGCTTATTTTGATCACATGACAGAAGAAGGGGTTGTTATCATGAAAATACATATGTTTTCTATTAAAAAAACAAAAGAGAAAAAAAAAGAAAGAAAGAATAAGGAATTATATTTGTTTCTTTAGTATTTCAGCATTTTCAATGATAGCTGAACTTTCTATCCTTGTTTAAGTGTCCATGTGAGTGTCATTAGGAGTGCACATGATGAAATAAGTTTGGGGGAGTTATGAAAACAAAGTTGTTAGCATGAACAAGAAACAAAATAGGTTGTTATTATTGCTATGAATGTACACTTGAGTTAGATGTAAAATCCTATTACACTTATACCATGAACCAGGCTATGTTACAACCTAAAAGTAAGACCACTGATCTCAAACACAGTTTGACTTTAGTAGTAGATAGACGGAAGAGAAAACTAAGAGAGTCTGTGTACCTAGGTATTAGGAAGGATTTCTATGAGTGGGAGGGGCGACTGCAAATCACTTACAAAGTTTAGGAGGATTGAGATACTAATAGATGAAAGGGTGAAGTTGAGAAAGGATAGAGGATGAACTGAAAATCTAGACAACCTGACTAGCCCTAAGGAAGTGTTAAGGAGTCATAAACTAAAGGAACGGAAAACAATCGAGGTTACAATGATGACTGAAACAAAATTTACTTTTATGGGATATGATTGTTAGTTTAAAGTAAGAGTATTTGTTCGAGGACGAACAAAAGTCTAAGTTTGGGGATATTTGTTAGTTGCGTAGCAATTAACATTAATCTTGGTGAATTATTGCATTTTAGAAGAAATAAAGGGAGAATTAGTGGAAGAATTGCATAATTACTAGCATTAGCATATAATTTAGGGATTTTCATTATTTAAAGTCTTTATAAGCTTTGTTTTTAAAGTTTTAAAGCTCTTTTTATGAGGAAATGATGTATGGGAAAGAAAATTGAGTGTATTGCAGGGTACAAGTTGAAGCACAAAGGAAGAATACATCATATGAAGGTAAAAAGGAGAAAAAACCATGAAGAAGCACCAAAAGATCGCGGTCCAACAACTGAAGATCGCGGTAACTGAAGAGAAACTGTACCGTGGAGAAAGCCCACTGGTGACTGCGGTCCATAAATCAATGACAGCGGTCACCAGAATGCAATGATTGTATGAAAATTGTAGACCACGGTAGACAGAATCGGGAGGATTTTGGTTTTTTTATCAAAGACATTACTGATCGCGGTCACTCGAGTAATTATCGAGATTTTCATATTTTAGAGTTTTTCTAGTGCGAGACTATATATAGGAAAGGGTTATTAGAGCCAAGATACCCTAATTCGACAAGAAACCACTGGTGATGGCTGTAAAGAGCATAAACTTGTATTCCAACTGGGAATTGAAGATTATTCTTAATATTTGAGTATAATTTACTTCTTTGAATATAGTTTCATGTTTTCTGTTAAATTCATGTTAAACTAATTAGTTTTATTGTCTGGGCTGTGATGTTCAATGCATGATTTGTGATATTTAGTTGTGGTTATTGAATTAAAGACTCTATTTCATATTGTGTAGACTTAATGTTTTATGTTTACTAGCCATAGACATGATGAACTCAACACTTTAGTTTAACTTGAAAGAGAGGCCTAAAGGGTGGTTGTCACAGTTTGGAATTAGAATAGTTGATTAATCGGGAGGTTATTGATTGATCTAGGGGGTTGCACAGGGATTGTTGAACGCACAACTTAGGTTGTTAAGTAAGCACCTCGGAAGAGGGCTTTATGAAACAAATATAGTTAATGTTGAAGTACCTCGGAAGATGATTTCAATTACCAATGCAAAAACTCATAGTGTAGATAATTCATGATCAAAACTAAGGATCATAGATTATGCAGCGGCATTCACTATCCTAGACAGCTTTTTTGAATAGATTTCTAAGTATAGAATTATTGCTTTTGTTTAGAAAAGTTTTTAGTTCAAAATTTAATCTAAATACATTCAGTTAGAGTCTTGATAAAACGCCAATCAGTAGTAAACAGGGATTTGAGATTACTAATCAAACCCTTTTCTCTGAGGACGATATTCGATCTTACCGGTTTATACTTGAGCAAAACTGTACACTTGCAGGATCAGCAACAGTCATCTATTTCTGTAGTTGAGCCGATGATTGGTCACATTATAATAATTCCTTCATTTCTTGCACCCTCGCTGAACCGAGATAACGATATATTGGGCTTCAAAACTATTAAGCTCACACAACATATTAATTCTCACCTACTGCCAACCATCGTCCCCAAGACCGAGGCCTGCCGCAATGACTCAATATCCACAATTACCGTCGACCTTGACGTCAACCACATTTAGAATATAATCATGCCACCCAACATGAAATACCCCTAGATAATTCAATGTCATCTTTGACCAAGTCCTATGAACCTTTTGCTGCGAAACTTTCTTTTTCAGTACATTGGATGAGGAGCTCAAGCCAATAGAAATAACATTTCAAAATGGGATGGGTTTCGCTTTGTATCTACCTTCTTCGGTCTTCCCTTTGTTTTGATTTTTTCAATAGGAAGAACAATAGAGGTAACAGATGGAGACACAATTTCTAACAGGGTTTGTACAATTTTTTTCTTCCATTTTCGTCACTTCTCTCTATCTTATCAGCCACTTTTTCTAGTAAAGCTCTGTAATTGAAGTTTTGCGATGTTTTAAGGTCATTAAGGCTTAGCCTTTGCCAATAAAGATGGATATCCTCTAATAAGATCGACGAGTGGGCAACTTCATACATAGCGAGCTCATGAGCACATGGAAGCCCATGTGTTGCACGCAACACATAACCACAACACCCTTTATCTACACCAACACTCTGTACACGCTGCAACTCAAGTCGAATCTTCTCCAATGCAGCCTTAGAGATGAATCCACGCAACAATGAAAAAATAGGAAGTTGGTATTGATGCACAACGATACTTGAACTCTTCTCAAATGATGCCTTGATCTTTGTGTGTTGTAGCTCAAGCATTGCATTGATGGCACCTCATGAAGTCACAAAATTTCCTTGTGAAGACCCGAGGTACCACTTTAACTTGGCGTGTGCACTCTCTACCTTATTGGTTGTTGTGTTCCCAAAGTGTATCACCTTATTAGTCCAAGCCTTTACAAACTTTTCTTTGAATTGGTTCAACCAGGTATTTTTGACATATGTGAGAACCTTATCAAATGCCCTATATTCAGCCTCCATAGCCTTTAACTTTTCATTATATTGCATCTTTGTCCCATTGTTTACCAAGTCATTCCAATTTTGAATTTTTTTTTTGAAATCAGCATCTTTGATAAACATTTCTTTAGTGTTGGCCAAAACATTCTTGTTGATGTGTCATATACACAATAAGGTTATGCATTTGGGAAACACATTGGCAACTGCCTTCATAAAGGCCAAATCTTTATCAGTGATAATCACATTAGGCCCAAGAGATCCAACCATCAACTCTTTCAATCTCTGTAGACACCAAGTGTAATTGTTTTCTTTTTCAGCAGAAATGTATCCAAATGCACTAGCAAATGTCATATCCGTAGATGTCACACCAACAATTTGTATAATTGGATATTTGTACCTGTTTGTCTTGTAGGTACAATCAATTAACAAAACTTCAGAAAAAGATTTCAACAACTCAACTGAACGAGGGTGAGCCCAAAATATGTCTCTCACAACATCACTTTCAGCTTCACACCTATGTCATTCAGTGTATTGTGATTCATCTAACAAGTGCAACAATTGTTGTATTTGTGTCTTACCCCCAGCTTCTATTAATCTTTGCTTTTGTCTTGCATTGTAGATAGTCCTCAAAGTGGATAAATTCATTGCATTTCTTTCCTTCAATGTCATTAAAATCTCTCTTGGCCATACATTGCCCTTCATCATTTGCAACATGACATCAACTTCATCTTTGTCCAACCTACCTACGTACGAGTGACCTTCAAGGTATTTAGTTGCCGGGTGATTGTGGGTACCGCGTGCTACAGTCAAGATCCATATACCCTCACTCAGATTTTTTACATTTAACAAAAACGGACAACCACACTTCTTCATCCCTGTCTTTGATCTTCTTTAACTTTTTCCTCACTATCAATACGTTGCTTTTTTTGTCCTTTTTTGTACGACTCATATCTTTCACAAGCAAGATTTATTCTTGCTCATCTACCATTTCCACCGATCAGAGTTCTTTATGCTTACAACAACCCATGAATCTTACCCTGATGTTGTACCAATGATATCATTTCTTCTCTTGACCCAAATGGACCCGGCGGTGTGAATTTTTTTGTATAATCAACAATTATATCGGTGCATTTTCCTTCAATCTACAATAATAAAAAAAATATTAATTAGTCAAGGGAACAAGAAACAAGTAGCACAGTCTCGGCCTGCATGGCCGAGACTCACCAAAGAGTCTCGGCCCTGGGCGACCGGGACTTACGTATAGGTCTTAGCCTGCATGGTCTAGACTCAGTGCTGAGTCTTGGTCATAGAGGCTGAGACCCACTGATGAGTCTCGGCCCTAGGTGGTCGAAACGTGTTCAGTGAGTCTCGGTCACACAGGGCCGAGACAGTCAATCGTGAAATCTTCATTTAAACGTGATTCTGAACACAACAGGGTGTGAAAATGTACCTCATTTACGCCCATTTCGCTTGTAGAATCCGTTTCTTTTGCTATTTCTTTCAAAAATAAAGTGAATTGCAATCCTTTCTTGTGCCCTAACTTACACAACAAAAATCACATTCAAACACATCAGATTTGGTCCATTTTTGCTCATTCTAATCCAAATACGTGATTTGCAATGTATACCTTGAAGAAAAGGCGTTCGAATGCTCGTCGGAATGTTCATCAGAGTTTCGCCAGATAAGTCTATCAACGTCACTGGAGAAGATGGTGTGAGTGGTGGGGACGGCAGTGGAGATGAATGAAGAGTTTAGTGGGGTGAGGTGGGATGATTGGATGCCACATAAGATTAAGTAGGGTGTTTAGGAATGGTTGTTTTGTCATTTTAATTAGGGGTAAAATTAAATTTGAATTGTGGGGTAAAAAAAATTAATTTTGGAGTAATTTTAGTTCCCCTCTTTTTTTATTGCAAGACTGAAGTTTGTCAAGAGTTACACTGCTTCTGATGGTAATTGGAGGCGCAAAAATGCCTCTCATGGCAAATCATTTTTTCAAAAAATGCTTTCTCATGTGAAAACAAATTAAATGTCACATGTCTGCTACATGTGGCAGGTCAATGCAGAAAGATGACGAGATGAGGTATAATTTTGTTGACCTGCACATATTAAAAATAATTTTTTTTTGTTAATTTTTTTGTTTTGCATTATTTTAAAAAATAAAAAAATAAAAAAATAAAAACACCCACGATATAACTATAAGACCCCTTCTTCCATGCGACCACATCGAAAAAATGCCAAATAAAAACGGAAGAGATCGAAACCCATCCTTCTCTCCTTCCTTTCCTTTCTCTTCTTAGGCTAGCATAAAAACCACTTTCGATCCCTAGCGCCTAGTTTGCTTCCCTTTGTCAGTTCAGTTTTGCTGCCATCCTCCAAGGTTCCCAAATCCAGTGATTCGCCGCGCATGACACACCAGCCACTAACCGAGGTATCTCTATCTCCTCTTTTCTTCTCTTTTCTCAGTTCTGCCGCCATCGTCCAATGCTCCCAAATCCAACCGTGTGCCACGCAAATTTAGCCATCCAGTTGTCTCTTCCACTCTTCTTCTTCTTCTCTCCTCTCCTGCAACTGCTCACCCCCTTCTTTTCTGTGTTTTTTTTTTTCTTCTTCTCTTCCTGTTTCTCCTCTTCTCCTTCTATTCAATGACCAAAAAAGTTCAAGAGATTAATATACTTCAACAAAAACGAACAAGAAACGACTTGTCTCTGAAGAATGCATTAAAAAAGAAGAAGAAAAGAAATAGATGGACCAATTGCACAGTAACATGCTATATAGTATAGACCTTATTTGAAGGAAATATAACATATTAATGTGCATCTGATGTATAGGAAAAAAATATTCCTACACTTATTGGTTGTCACCACCGCTGTACAAAACTATCATACATGTTCAACCATACTGCAGCCTATGTGCTGCAGCCATGTTCTTTAGCTTTGAAGGTGATTTTTTCATTATCACTACTAATTGGAGCTTTATTTTTAGGAGATCAAATCCCATATTAATCACTTCCAAAAATCTCAAGGGGTGTATGAGCTCTTGGCCACCCTCCTAATCAGCTTTGCCAAATTGAGTGTATATACAATCAATATTAGTGTGATTTCAATTAGTTAACTAATTATTTCATTGAAAAGAAACTCAACACATCATCATCCCTGTTTCCAGTAACTTGTAAACAATTTCAGTTGAAGAAGAAGAAAAAGAAACCAAAAGTTTCCAGGAACTCTTCCATTAGCGTTTCCTTCTTCTCACCCCTATATATACATCATAAAACTCTTCCATTTCGAATCATAAAGAGCTTCATCAATCCAGTACTATATATCCATATTGCTAGATTAAATTAACTATCCATGGTTCAATTGGTTAGGGGGTAAATTGTCAAAATAGATTACCTCGCACACAAATAAGATCAAGAACCTTAATTGGCCCATCCATTGGTTTTAATTTTATTTTGTTTGTGCATAGTTGTTTAATTGATTTTGAGATTAGAATGACATGCTTTTCATCTCAATTAAACAACGCCAACTCTAAACTGTGGTTTATGTGTGTGTGTGTTAATGTGAATGCAAATCACCACGACTTCTTTCACCACGTCAACTCATGTACTTTGTTAATTAATTTAATCTCCTTTGTTCTTGTCTAGTGTATCATGTAAATATTCATTTATCTTCTATGTATATATATATATGCGTAAGCATTCACGTCCATTTACGTCAAAGGCAATTTAGCCGTAGAATTAAAATTACAGAATGCCACACCAAAGATTGTTGAACATAATTCAACACGAATCATTCTTCATTATGTTTGAAAATTGTGTGGGGATGGAGAGTTTTGATTTTGATTGAAATTCAACAAACTTTGTGAAATAACTAAAAAAACCTTTAAAATCAATGTAAATCTGGCATAAGTGTTTAGGATAAGTATGAAACAAAGATAGGGAGAGGAGTGTAAGGATAGAAGAATGGTGTAGGATAGGATGAAGAGGAAGCCTTTTAGGATTTATTTAAAAAAGACGAATTGTAATAATGATGGTGTAGTAAGTAAGTATAAAGAGAGTCAGGTGGAAAATAACATAAATTTTGAGAAAGGTGTTGTAAGATCGCATTAGGATATTTAGGATTTTTTTTTTTAACACTAAGTGTGGTAGGTACATTAGATTTTGTTGTATGAATACAAGCTCCCTTGTTATTTTAACCTTATTAATTATAAGTTTTTTTTAAAACTAATATGAAATTTTTAAGAGTAATTCGGATAGAGGAAAAGGGCTTTAGCCTTAACAAGTCAAAGTATTCCTAATATAATAATATTAATATTTAATTCATCCAAAAGGCTTCAGCCTCAATTATCAAAATATTTCCCTTATAAGACTATAAATATTTAACCTCAAACATTGACTAGAAGATAAAATAATTTAAAATAAATCAATGAAAATATGCTGATCAACCTCTTCTGATGAAGTTTGATTAAGTTAGGTTGGAATTTATCTTTCATAAACCAAATCTACCCAACTCATAAACACTCCTGCTACAACCTGTCTTCTTTGTTCCTTTTTTAGATTTTGAACACCTAGAACCCTAGCAGCAAATTGTTGCATTCAATTTTTCCTCTGGTTCTCTGATCAGTTTTGTTTCAGCTATTCTTATTGGTTCCCGAATACCTCAATCTCAAGCTTGTAACTAGTGGGGGTTTTTCTGAATTCTGCAAGGCCTTATTCTCAAACTGATTATACCATTATATTGTTTTCCATTAGATTTATTCATGAAATAAAATGAAATCCAGATGTCAGTAAGTCATTATTCATCGTTTTATGTAATCTGAATAGTGACTTCCTGGTGAATATGCTAAGCACATAAATCAAATTGCTGCCATGTTAATGTGTGAAGTTTTATGTAATTCTTGAAATTATCACATTCAATTGGATTACTGTCTGTTTTTGATTGAGGTAGTTCACATAATGTTTGTGGTATTCAGAGTTTGTGGTCTTTAAATAAGATTGCCTGTTGAGTGAGTTTGTTCAGTGGAGTTTTATCACTTTTATGGGTAATTGATCAGTTTTGACATTATATTGTGAATCTTAGCTGATGCAGTTGCCAATGTTTGGAACATTATTTTACTGTGTTTATAAGCAAGTGCTGCACACCAGTTCTATGTTTTTCATGGCCATATGTTTGGCCAAGTTCTAAAAACTTTTGAAGAGACACTCAGTATCTCTTTAACGCTATTTCATACTTTTAGAGGGAAGGTCTCTTGTGTGTATTATAAATTCAAATTTGATTGAAAATTAATATTTTTATTGATAAAGGGTAAATTGTTCCAAGCTTGTGCGTGTATAGAAGTTCCAAATTGATTCTTGGAGGCTCCTTTGTCGGAAAAGGGACAACCTAAACAACTTTACCTACAAACTAGAAAGATTGTTTTCAAATTCAAAACTGTTATCTCTAAGTTGTGAATGGAGCAACCTCAACAACTGGACCAAGGTTGATTCTACCATAGCGAAAAGGATATCAAATAATTTTAAATTGCTTTGTCAAGCAGTAGGGAATTCTTGTAACTTAAGTATCTTAATAATTATTTGATGTCCATCTTTTCATTGTAGAGTGGGTGACACAATTGTTGAGGTTGCTTCATTTGAAACCTAGAGTCCACGGGTTTAAAGTGGGAAATGATTCTCTCAGTGTGGATATAATGCTGTCTATGTTGTCCCTTTTTAAACTTTCCAATAATGGGAGTGCACCACTAATTTCCTTGAATATCAACTTTGGAATACTTGCTATTTAATAATAAGATCCACAATTAAGGAAAAGGTTGTTGATTTGTGATGTTCCGGATGTCAACGGTAACAAATTTCAATTGCAAAGTTTGTCGTAACCATGTCTACTGATGCTAAATACACTTTAGAGGGAACAGAAATAAGCAATAAAACAAGACCCTGTAACCAAGCCTGAGCTTGCAAAACAAGGGAACAGAAATAAGCAATTTCTACAAGAAGATTGTGAAGTAAAAATGCAGAGCTAGAGCTCTTTTTGTGCTGGTTTTCCGGATGTTGAGGTTGCTATATGCAATGCACCCTCTTTGACACCATACTTGAAGAAAGTTGCCTTCTATTTGAATCTTGGTTCTATTGTTTTATTATGTTTCTTTCTTCATTAATCTTAGATGATTTCTTAAGTTGCTTTGCTGATGTCTGTTTCACAATCTTCATATGTTTATTCATTTAGGATGAGTTTTGTGTAAACAATCTTAGAGATGTGAACAGTCAGTCTGTGTAAAATGTGAATATGGTATCCAACGTCTGCTATTCAAGTTATGGAAACATTCATAAGAGGCAAAAGAATGAGATTTTAAGTGGAGCTCTGGAGAAATAGTAGATCGCAATAAAATTGGTAATTGAAGTGAAATCGTCACTTCTTGATTAAATTGCTCATTTCCTGCCCACAAAAAATTGTTTTGGTGTTTTTACGCTAGAAAAATTGCACGTTTCTTACTCATGAACATTGTTTTTCTTTTCTTTTCTTTCTTTTCTTTTTTTTTGAAAACAAATTTTGATTGCTTGAATACATTGAGAGGTTGAAGACAACTCTTACCATGCCTTTGTAATTGACAGTTAATGGCGTGATAAGAAGGTGATGCATATTTTTTATTTTGCCTTTTCTTTTATTGCCCTCTTTCCTAGTTCTATGTTCTTTATGATTTAGAAAAAAGCTTACTTACTTTCCAGATGAGGAAATTATTTTCAAAAAAGAAAAAACTAAACGTGTTTGGAAGATGGGCATGGTAGTTCTTTTCTGTTAGTTTCTAATCAGCTTTGCTTCTGATGTGTCCTTGAGTTCATTTTGAAGTGACTCTTATGTAACTGAATAGTGGTCTTTGGAAAAATTAACTGCATAAATAGTAAGAGATTTTTCATAATGATACATGTTTTGTGCAAGGTGTAGATTGTGAAAAGATTTATCTTTAACATTGTTGTTGCAGTTTTAAGTTATAACTTTGATATCAATAACTTAAGAGGAATGTGTCTCATGTTGTAGAAAAGTGTGATATTGTCATTTTAGCCAAGTTGTTGGCTGTGGCTGTTCCAAAAGCTATAATCCAAGAAAGTATTTATTTATATGTATGCACCGTATTCCACGCTCTGTCTCTGATTCTAAAGCATAAATTTGGTTGTTAATTTTTTTTTCCAAATAAATCTTTACTATGTATACAAGTTTATAAAATATGACAAATTCTGGTGTTAGAAATACAGGTGAAACTGTTAAATTTGTCCATAACTAGGTCAGGAACTGGTGTTGTTCTTTTGTTATCTCATCAGTCTTCTTTAGTTTGTTCTCTCTTTTGCTAAACAATTGGACCTTTTACTGTAGATTTTGTTTTCTATGCCATTTATACATTTCTTTCTGAACCCCACCAAAAAAAAGGAAAAAAAAAAAGAGGAACAAGGAAAAAAAAAGTATAAGCATCTTTTTAGGAAATTTCAAGAATTACCGTAACAGAAAGAAGAAGTAATGAAGTATTTGATATAAAAATACCAGATAGATCATATTGTGTGAGCAAGGCCATGATTTGCTTACTGTCCTATAATCAAACCTTATGCCTTGCTATTTTTGCAGTATTCCTTTCTCCAAAATCACCAGGTTGGCTTTGGCAAATTTCAGGGCATTCTTCATTCTTTGGCCACACTCCACAGGGATCTTCTGGAATTCCAGGTAATATGGTTGGGAGATTACTTATGTTTACTAGATTGAGATTGCAACTATGAGTGAGAGACCTGTAATTGTTTACTTTATTCAGAAGCAGAAGCAAATGGTCCTACATATTCCCTTATCTGTCAACGTACATGAGAATTTGCTAAGTGCAGGAGTTGAGGTACTACCACTCATTTGCTTTCTTAGTTTTAACTTTGGGGTTCCTTGTGCTTGTAAGGTTGCTGTTTGCTTTCCTCATGCTTGATGTGAAATCTGGCAGCAATCAAGTGAACCAGGGAAGATAGTTGATAGTGTTCTGCACAAGCTCTTCCAAAGTGGGGATGCGGCACAGAAGTATATGCAGGGATCTAGAAGCATGAAGATTGATAATTGGATTTTACTTGATAATGCTGTGCAAGGACGGGGTGCCCGCACTAAGGCTTCAAAGATCCTGTCAAGGTGTTCCAAAGAGCACACTTCACTGAAGCAACATAAAAAATATGGTTCATATGATTTTCCTCGAGAATGCCATAGGTATGGCTTATGTTTTTTAGGGAAGTTTCTGTATAATTGCCCTTGTTTAAATAAATTTTAAGTATGTTTACAGCTTTATTTTGTTTACAGCTTTATTTTTTTTTGATATGTTTTGGCAACGATATGGAATTGGTTTAGAATCATCATAATGTTCTTCTTTCGTGTAATCAGTGAACAAATCACTAAAAACTGCAAGTTTCTTTTGCTTATGTTCTTTTCTTCTTTCCAATGAGCTACTCCTTGCTATGTGTCCTATTATTTTGTGGTTTCTTTTACTTTTCTGGAGGTAATTTTGTCCTGCTTCTGTCATTCTTCACTTCTGTAACAAAAGCTGATTATAGAAGTAAAATATATCATGACAAAGCTGTAAAGGGAGTGGGAAGTTTGTTCTGAGACATGGCTGTATGTCTCCAGACACAAACTCACCATCTGAGATCACGTTAAACCTGAAATGTGACCTTTTAAAACATTCTTGGCTGGTCATATTTACTTAATATCTATTGTTCTTGCTGATTGATGGACCTAGCATTCGGGACTTCGGCTCCTGATTAATGTGTTTAATGTGTTTATATGTAAAGTGTGTTATTATATTCTTATCATGGATGGTCTCCATAACATATTCGTCAATGACATTTGATATATTAAAGTTATTGGGCTTTTGTGGTTTGAAAACATTGTTTGGTCAAAATTGATTTCAGGTTTGAAACTTTCATGCCAATGCACAACATGTGGAAAGATTACATAATTCAACTTGTGAAAAATGTTGGGTAAGAGGTTTCTTACTGAAATTAGTGAAATTTGTAAGTTCGTTTAATACTGCTTTCCATATACGTGATGTTTTCTTCTCAACAAGAACACTGCACTTTGTGGATGTAGGAAAAGCCAATTAGCGCAATGTCTTCTTTCTGCAGACTTGCATGGCGCTATTCTTTTGGGTATGACAAACACCTTTGTTCACTTTTTATTTTGTTGGATTTTATTTTATGATATCGTTTCCCAATAGATTTGACTGAATCCAACATTACTGAGGCTAGCTATCGTTATATTACTTGCTGTGGATAACTCTTCTTTAGATAAACATTTTAGTTTTCCAGATGCAATAGTGTTTGACATTTTTTTGGTCTCTTTTATGTAACTAGAGGTGTATATCTCAATTTTTTCAGTTGCTGAATCTAAAATAGTTTCCTTCACTGGAGCAACTGGTATAATGGTCCGGGAGACTGCAGAAACATTTGGCTTAGTTACACGAGATGATAAATTTCGAGGTGCTTCACCACATTCTACTGACTTAATTGCATTTTTATGTTTAATTTGTACTAGTTTTTGGTTAGCATTATGTCTATTTTCATACCCATGATAAAATAAATGAAATATATTTAATTTTTGTTTTTTATTTTTTTTGTTTTAGTACGATTGTATTACCATTTCACCATCTAACTTGTGGAAGATGTCTAATCACTGGTACTTTGCATCGTTTCTAGTTGTGCCCAAAAGGACTTCTGTGTTTATTTTTTTAGCCGACTGCTGGAAGATTACCTTGCATGGAGACAACCTCATTTCAAGAAATTTTGCAGTGTGATTTTGATTCAACGACCACTGCTCTGGTAATTTGCTTATCTTTATTATTGTTCTTAAGGTTCTACGCTAATCCTGCATATGTCTGATGTGGGAATTGGGACATGTTTGGTGCTGTCCTAATCTTGAAAAAAAGAAGTGTTTTTTCATTTTTGTTTTTGTTTAAATCTTCTCCCTATGCTGCCAGATTTGCTATTTCGTTGTTTGATCTGCTTTCATCTTTCTTTTAGTTGATGGTCAAATTTTGCTTTCTCATCCTTGTATCCTAAGGTCATCTTTTTTATGATATAAATATTTACTAATTTTCAGTAATACTGTTAATTTTGAATCAGGTTTTGGGTAACAAACTTTGTGTACTGCTATTTTAATTAATCCTATTTCTGTTAAAGTTAAGAATATATAGTCAATGTTAAGTCTCACTATCAACTTGTTATCCTCTTCTTCAAAAAAGCTAAACCTGAAATGGAAGGGCACTGTCCCGTCGAGTTCTTATTTATCAGGTTAGTTTGTGGTTTGGATCAAGGATTATTGTGGGAAACTACTGCTAAATTCCAGTTCTTGACAGTTGAATTCATTTTGCCTAAAATCCAAGGTAATGCTAGGAAAGGAGACTTCTGTGCTTGAAAATAGATGTGAAGCTGAAATTTCTGAAATAACTGTTAACTATTTCAATTTACTTGCATATTTTTCTGAGTTCAGTAATATGTATGTATGTGCTTTAATTCCAACTTTTTATGCCTTGTACATTCATTTCCATTAGACTAACGCAAGTGCTATCAGAAAATGACAGAAGCTTTATTTACATGGACGGCCACTTCATGCAGGTTGACTCTGGATCCTGTAGCCGTCGCGATCATGATTTGAGGCAGCTCGTGAATTTGGACGGTGCTGCATCTCCGAGGAGAGTGCAGCTGCATGTTAGTAACGTATGAATGTAAATACGTGCACCCACTTGTTTTTCTTCTTTCTTTCTTTCTTTTTTTTTTTTTTTCGGCAATTGTAAATTTTAATTTTGCACTTAGACTCTCAATCCCTTTTTAATGGTTTACTTTGATTTTGATTAGTTGATGTATTTTCCTGGGTTTGAAATGCTGTTTATTTTTTTAATTTTTTTATTATTTTCGGTGGGCAAATAATGATTTGCGTCGTCATGGGAACTCTGCAATTCAGAGTATTAGTATTAAAACCTTTTTAATGTAAAAATGAATTGAACTTGAAAAAGGGGTCATCTTTTTGATGTCAAAATGATCTAATTAACCTAAAAATTGGTTTTAAGTGTAAATGTAGATTATACTGTTCTTTTGGGATTTATTTATGTTTTGCTAACCATTTACCAATATATATATGTATATATTCTCTTTTTCTATAATCACGTGTTTAAAAATAAATATATGGGTTAAAAAAATATGAACTTTTTAATTGAAAACGTTAAATGACTAACATGTATTATTATTAAATAAGTAATACTTGTATTTTCTGAAGTACTGTTTTTTTAGTTAAAGAGCATTAATTTCTGTTTGTTTTGTTATATTTTTTAGCATTAAATTTGTTATTTTTACTTCAGTTTTATTTTTGAGCTAAATTTGTTAAATTTTACTTTATTTTATAGGCTTTTTTAATTGTTTGTGCCTAAGTCTATTTTTAATTTAATTTTTTTTCATCAATTTTCCCTTTTACCCATAGAAAAAAAAATATGATAATATATTTGTGTATATGTGACAGCCATAGTGACATTAGCTTGACATTTAAATAAATTTAATGGTTTTTATTTTTTATTTTTTTGGCGAGCATCCAATTATTAACTGCAATAAAAATGCTTAAAAAATATGTAAATGTTATGAATATAATTAAATAACATAGATGTTTATCTTACAAATTTGACGTAATACCGACTTAATAAATTATTTGAAGAGGAAGAAATTAATTAGAGTCATTAATTTTTCTTAATAATGAAACATTTAATTAAGTTGTTGATCTTTATTTAGTAATAAAAAAATTTATTAGAGGAGTCACCCATTCTTAATAAAAAAAAAAACTAATTCAAGCGATTGAAGATTATTTGAAAATTAAGAGAGGATCCTATCCAAATAGGGTTCTTATTATTCATTTTTGTATAAAGAAAAATTTTTGAAAGTGGTATTAATAAAATAATGCCATCTCTTCTTCTCATATATCTTTTTCTCTTTCGATTTTTTTTTTTTTTTGGTAATTCTCTATTTATACTTATATGGTGAAGTTATTTCATTTTTATGACGTGTTATTAGCATGAGTCTTTGTTGTTTCTTTCTTGCTACAAATACAAGCTCTACCGCTTCGTCTTTACTATAACATGAGTTTCTGTTATTTTCTCCTTGCTACTAACTTCTTCTATGACAAGTTTCTGCCAGTTTTTTCTTGTTATCTAATCTTTTAAACAATGGATATTATCAAAAGTTTTGCCCACAAAATGATTGATTAAAAAAAATATTAGGTGCCAAGAATTTAAAAAATAAAAATTAAATTCTAAATTCAAAAACATACCAAAATTTAGAATACTTAAGATCATTAATAAAGTTAAAAATATTTTTAATTAATGCCTTAATAATTAAATAACCCATAAAGATAGATTAGGGAAGATTTGTTATTCAAATTATTTCTAGAAAAAGGGAATGAAATAGAAAACTTGCATCAAATGGAATTTTTTTTTATTTTGACAAGAACCATTAAACCGTGGTGACCCCAATGAATCTATTCTTTGACGTCCCATATAATCATAATCAAAGGGTTGAGATTTGTTCTCACTTTCTATGAACACTACATTATTTTTATCCCCTTCTTTTGCTCATTCAAATCATTCATAAAAACAATTCTTTTCATCTTATCTGATACTCATATGACATCTAACAAGAAGGAACATAAGAAAATTAAGGAAGAAGACCATCAAGGTGAATAAAATCCCACATTCTTCTCTTTTTCTCTTCGCCAAACGGCCACTCAAACTCACCCAAATCTTCATATTTTAGCCATCATTAAGACATTTTTCAGCACCTAAACCCTTGAAAATCACCCAAAGACCCTATTTTAAATAGATAGAGTTACTTTGAAATTTTTATCAACAAGGATTAAAGCACCAGGTATAATATTCTAAACCCCATTTTTTTATTGTTTTATTTTATTATTTTCATATAAGCATGTGACGACCCACATTTTTAACATCGGAACGACGGGTCCGACATACATGTACTCAATGTATTTTCTGAAATTATAATGAGAAAATACAAGATTTTTCCCTATTTTTCTC